>QANT01008507.1:0-19039 GCA_003254885.1 Purshia tridentata | reverse complement strand
AAAAAAACAAACAAACTTACTTTTCTAACTTTATTACATTTTTTTAGAACAAAATACCATTATGTGCCCACATTTCCACCAAAAAGGATTTTTGGTTGACACGTGGTATCAATTTGTGTCGATGACCATGCATCGATCATAAATTCCACCATGTGTCGACCGCACTACCCACAAAAAAGTGTTACGGCATTGTCTATCGAAATTTTGACAATTGCAAACCCATTTTCATCAAAAATTTCACATCTGAAAACCCATTATCCACCAAAAAGTGCTACACCACCATGTCCAAAGAAAATTCCACATCTGCAAGCCCATGTCCACAGCAAATTGCACATCTGCAATTTTTGCATCTTCTTATTCTTCTCCTTTGAATCTAGATCTGGTTTTAAGATATACATGAAGAGACATGTACCTTCCAATATGAGATCCCTCATAGGCCCACTACACATTTTATTTCGATAATCGGAATCGTTTACTCTTGTTTTCTCTATTTAAAGATCGTGCTTATAAAAAATTAGATTAATCGGAGACCATTTGATAATTGATTAAATGATCACAATTTTAAGTGTTTATCGAAATATTTTGTTCGTCTATTTATTTAATCGTTTGATAGCTTAAAGGTTTTTGATTTGCTTAATTTTTTGCAAGGATGATCTTTGAATATAGATTTAAAAAATAGACAGTTTGGTCATTTAAGTACCTTATGGAATAGGCCCCCATGAGGAATCCCATAAATATAAAATTTCACACTTAAAGGGGTCTGTGTGAAGAAATATATAGAAAGATAGATAAAGCAAAATGATTTCTCTGTTGCATACTTGGGTTCAGGGTGTGATAGGCAGAACCCTTTATAATAACCCATTGGACCTAGAGAATTTAAAACTAAATAATTTTGCTATGATTTTGACCTAGAAATCGTTTAGTCATCTAACTGTTATCAAATAAATAGATAGTTTTGGTAACAGTTAAATTCACCGTTAGTTATTTGATAACAGTTAGATGACTAAACAATTTTTGATTTGGATAATTTTTTGCAGAGTTGATCTATAAATGATGATCTTGATATTGAACGGTTTCGATCGTGAGATTAAATTGTCAAATGAACAAAAGAAGAAAGAAGGCACAAAAAGAAGGCACATAGCATTTCCCTCTCCGTTATTGTTGGCCACCTCTTCATCACATTGCCGCCATAATCTTTGCGGTGTCAGATTTCTCATTCCACCACTATATAAGATGGATTGACGATAAGAAGAAAGTAGACACTGTTGTAGTTTTTCTTTGATTTCAGCTGTTTTTTATAGCCATTGATTGTGAGTTGCCTCTTTTTCTTCTTCTCCTTATGCTCTGCAAGACTCTAATTCACCATTGTGGTTTAAATTTATTGTGTTTTTAAAAATTCCTCATTATGGCCCAGCCTTGGCCACTGCGGGGTGGCCATAGAAACATTGAATGGGATAAATTAAGGTGTGACAGTTATGGATAGCAATTAACAGTTAGTTTGGGTCAAAGGCATTTGACCAAAGTTATTAGTAAAGAATGATTGATTATTGTAATGATTAATCATGATTAATTATAAAGAGAATTAACGAAGTCAGATCTACTGTCACTCTCTATTCCTCCTCACATATTTTACTAACGCTATTAAATAAAGAATTAACAGAATTAGAGACTGTTAAGTGAAGATAAAATCTATGAGGAGGGACATAAAGGGACATCAAATTTGGGGATAACAAATCTTAACCCGAGAATTAACCATTACTTTCAAGACCTCGGGTGATTTACTAACTACTAAACTTGGGTAACTTGACACATCTTTGGGAGAATCTTTGACTAGGACAAAGAAGTGGGGTCACATATAAATATGAGAAAATAAGGGATAAAAGTAGAAAATGTGAAAACCATGAAAGTTGACACATGAAAATGGAGGGAAATGGGAAATGAGATAATATTAAATATTGGAAGAAATATTTAAGGATTCATATGGATAGATATGATTGTTAGGATTTATAAAGATTGATAAAGATTGATAGACACAATCTAGATCTAAGTTAGTGGAGAGAATAGAGGAGGCAAATGACATTCCAAGACACATGCATTATGGGGTTTGGCAACACTAGGGGTCAAGGAGTCAATGCTTTGATGTGATTCATTCATCATAACTTACACTCTCATACTCTCTCAAGCTCTCTATTTTCTCCACCCAAAAGCCCATATTCTCACCATTTTAACTGGAACCCATTTTCCTTAAGCCTTGTAGAGCCTAACCCCCCTAGTCACTAGTGATGTTCTTACGCATGTCCTAGTCACTAGTGATGTTCTTACTCATGTCCTAGTCACTAGTGATGTTCTTACTCATGTGTTGAGACGAAGTGAAAAACATAATGACCTTTCCTTCTAGGTTGCTTTCTTAGCATTTTTTTTTTTTGGCCAAAAGGTTGCTTTCTTAGCATTATTAGCTTAGTTTAGCAAAATGTTCGTTTATCTTAACTCATTCACCTAAGGCATACGTAGTGCGCAAGTCCTAAAGGAATTCACTTGAAATCCTTGGAGCCATTAAAGGAGGTAGCCGAACTCACCAAGTAGGAGGAAGAAACGAGCAGTATGTAACTTGGACCCGGCTCCAAGAGTGGAATCTACAAGGTTGAGATTCTTAATCCTCTCTTTGTTGATTTGTGTTTATTTTTCCATGCTCTAGGCAACTAGGTCCTAGGAGTTCCAAGGAATGATCCATTGATTCGAAATCATGCTTCCGTTACAAAAATGCAAACTTTGTTTTGTGAAACCTTGGATTACATTCCTTTAACAAAGGAGGTTAAAGGAGGGCTTTAGATCAGAGGACGGTGACCTCCAATTTGAAGGCCTCCCTTGCTCCGGTGGCTTTGCAAACCAAGAGAGAAGGAAGAGAGTGAGGAAGAAAAGGAGAGAGAAAGAAAAATAAACACGAATAAACAGAAATAAGAATCATTTTCATTCCTGATTAACATACCCTTATTTCTGAAAAGTAAGATAGTGATGTATATACCGAGACATCATTTTATACAGATTTGATGTCTCTAAATTATTCAAAAAAATAATTAAAATGGCATTATAAATAAAGTTTATAGTAAATGAATATGTGCTGTGCAAAAACTTACCCTTCAGCTCTATACACCCATTCAAAAAATTAGTCAACTCTTTTAAGCGTACTGAAAATATGGACAGTAAATTTCTCTTGGTGTTGTATAATTTAAACATCCTTTTTTTACATCATACTAGTTCCTGTCAAAGAATCCCTAGTTACTGTGCACCCAGAAACATCACCAAAATGAAGGCCCTTGTCCGAATGCACTACTATGCTCCACAGGATGATAATCTATAAAACTCTCCAACTTATCTATGTGAATCCAATCTATCTATAACATCCAATGCTTTTTTCTTATCAATACCAAAATCAATGACAGGAACCCCAGAAGAGAGCCTATCGAAAGGTAGCAATTTCATGCTTCCTTTCCTAGGTGAGTAGCTGCTACTCCTGCTCAATGTGCTATGACTTCTCAAACTAGAGTTCACAGTGTCAAAGTCCTGACTCTTACTAACTCCTGGAATCCGTCTTCTCTTACTCATATCCTGCAGCATCTTCTGGTCTTCAGCTGTTAGCATGGTTGACTGGGCACTAGTGGCAGTATCGTTGGGATCTGTATTCAGGAGGGGTGTGTCAGAAGTGGACTTGACAGGTGACCTTGTGCCCCCACCACTGGCGCTAGACTTACTTTGACAGACCAAATGATGAAGCCACAACACTAGTTTGAGTACACAGGCTTCTGTTTTCTCCCTATTTGCATGATGGAATGTCTCAATTCGAATCACATCAGTCTGCAGAGCTGGCTTTCGGTTCGCTTCAGCACTATATAAACAAAAATATTTACTAAGAAAAATGAAAACTTTCAAAACAAAAACACTGAGCAAAAAAAAAGAAAAAGAAAACCGTAAAATACTCACCCAGTATTTGCCCACTCACCTACCCAGCCGAAACCATGATGAGCTCTGTTAAAAGTTTTTGCAACCAAAGCAACAAATCAATAAATTAGTAACAAAGAGAAGCGATAAATTACAGCCACGAAAGAGTTGGACAAACACAGCAGATATAGCTGCTTTGCAGAACAGTTGGCCATCTTACTTGGCTGTGTTTGCGGCGATTGGAACAAGCCAGTGCAGAGTCTTTTCCATCTCAGCTTTGATTTCTGTAATAGTGAGCTGCAGGAAACAAAGTAGAAGAAATTAGTATATGACAAATTCTCTTTACAGATTTATTGACTACTGAAAAGCCAAAGAAGAAATGGCAGTATGGAGAAAACAATCAAAAGTTCTGTTATACACATTTGAAGTTGTATAGAGTTAAAACCTAAAATATAATCTCGAACAATGATTATATACCCAAAATATTGAACCCTGACAATAATGAAATAAAAAATGGCAAAAAATCATAAAGACACCTCATACGTTCTTTATTGAAGAACAGACATGAATTTTTCATAACCAAATGTTCATAACCATGCCAATCTGCATCAAGTTCCATAAGCCTACAAGCCTACATTGTAACACTCAACATGTTTTAATGTTTTGTCAACGTGGAGGTTCTGTTTGGTTGCATTATTATTTTTTCTTTTTTCTTTTTTCTCTGCATGTCACTTTCATGAATATGAAACCAAGCTAAGAGAGGTTATACATATAAATTTTGACAAAACCGTTTATTTGTTTGATCACAGTTAGATAGACAAATAATTTCCAATTTATCTAATATTTCGCAATGATGATATTTGAATAAAGACCTAAGTAACGGATAGTTCAGATCATTGAAATACTATATAGAGTGGGACCCATAAGGGATCCCACAAATAATACTTGATATGTATATCTAAATATATAAAATATAAGAGAAACTTCAGGTACTCACCTAATGCTCTTTGTATATATATAGTTGAATATACCCAAATGGAGATATTACCTCTTCTTTAACATGAAAAGACTGTAATTGGGAGCGTAAAGATGATTTTATATTAGGCGGCAAGTTCTGGTATAGCGTATCCCTTGTATTTGGAGGCACAGAACTTGACCGAACAACCTACAGGCCCCAAAGAAAACTCAGCAAAAATCTTGAAAGAATATTTATGATATATGGAAGATGCATAAATTCATCCTTTTGCCCACATATCTAAAATTACATGTAAAAGTTAACTTATGTGTATTTTAAAACCATACAGCTATACAAGTCAAAGCCACCAAGTAAACCTTGCAATTGATTTAACTTTTAATTAAAAGATACTACAAATTAAGCCCAAAAATTAAGTAACGTGAGTGCCGAATCAAATCACTTGACAATGAATCTCCACAAACTATTGTTTGATAATCTATATGTTATTAGTGCAATGGAATACATCTAAGGTTACCATGAGCATGTGCAATGCTCAAGCCATCCTGAAGAAGCCACTTAGAGGGTAAATACAAGGTAATGATACCACTTGCTTTCAATCATGCTTGGCAAAATAATAATATACAGGACACCCTATGAGCACCATCCCTTCTGTTTCATTTGGTATAAAGGACTGCACCAGCATACCTCCAGACTCCAGTACCAGTTACTAAAGACAACTATTTAATGGTTTGAACTTCAAAGTATCTATACATATTGTGCTGACTTTATATATATTATATCTCAATCCCAATTCTTGGTATTATTAAGTTTCAATAGAAAATGTCTAATTTGTTGTTAAATACTTTAGTCGCTCTTATACAGTTGTTTTGTACAAGTAAATAGTTTTTGACAGTACTTTTTTTCTCCATCGAAACTTAAATGTACACAAAAGTTAACGGAAATATGTCATTGGGTCTGTATAACTCTCTAAGACTCTAACTCTGCAAACATCTTATGTTAGTCAAATTTCGTAATACTTTTTAAACCTCTAAAAAACGTAAGTTTGTTCCCTAAAAGTACTCCATCAAACTGATAGAAAATTATATTTTTACTTTGAAAAAAAGGAAAAGAAACAGAAACAGAAAAAAATTGCTCATGTTACCAGCTTTCGTAAAGCAACCTTCCCCTCTCAGTAATATGGCACAATTTATCCTACCTCCCTCAACAATGTATTGAAGCATTTTTGAATTCAACCTACATCATCTCCTCCCTCATCACTCACATTCAGAAGCATATTCTATTACTTTCAAGTTCTAGACATCTTATGTTTCAGACTTGAGGAATCATCACTCCAATCTCTATTATATTCACTCTCAACATTGTTCCTTGTTAATTTAAATATCCCATCAGGTTAAATCAGAATAAGTCAAAACAGCTAGAGTAAGTGTAACTTCATATTGTTGTGGATTCTGTAAAATGAATAATGAAAAAAGACAGAACAGAGATAATACACTCACAAGAGTATCGATTTGGAGAACTATATTTGCATAATGTAAAGAAAGTCCAGCAGGTCCCAATCTTTGATAATTGCTCGCAGGTCCCTCCACTGGTCTCTGACCATCTGCATATGCCGCGACGAAGAAGCATCACAAAGTAAGAGGAATACTGACCACTTTAAAAGAACATAAACTTTCATTAAAGGAATCTTACTATCAGTTATTAAACAAAAAATTATAATATCCAGACAACCATAGCGAAAGGTTAAAAAGGTTTTGGGATTGCACAGTAATAGAAATTGTTACATAATGTTTTAGACATGATCATGAATTTTTTGGATTATATAAAAGAATTTCTTATGGAGCTTGAAACAGTATTCTTTTCAAAAATCAAGATAATCAATGCATAATTTAGGTTCTGAACATATACATACCAGCACCGCCAAAGGCAGCATGTATCTCCAGATGTAAAAAGTGGACAATATCAACAAGCTTCTCCATCACCTGTATTTCAAAGTTTTTGATTCTACAAATTATAAGCTGATGTATGCCATTCCTTGTTTTATTTAATCAGAGAGTGAAAATTGATTCAAATTGATCATGTCCTTGTACACCTTGCAAGAGTAACATAGCATAAACAAGGATGGGACCATAGCAAAGAGATATAAAATAAATGTATTACCAAATACTAATACAGTGCCAAAAGATGAAATCAAAATCCCAACGGACACGTAATGATCTTCTCATGCTGATAGAAATTTTGGATATGTGCAGAGATTTTCAATTTACAATTATTTTACCATCTTTAGCTTGGTTTTTGTTGTTTGTTTTGTCCTCGGGAGTTCAATCAACAATCAAAAGTTATGGTGCAAAGTATATCTAAGTTCAACTAAACGGAGGAGACGTAGACTCTAACAGACTAATCCAAGACAACAATAAAGCTAAACATGGTTTCCAATGTACTCAAGAAATATCTTCCTATTTTAGGATCTTGTTTCCTTCTTCTTTTTAAATTGCTTGGTTGTTTACTTTTGAATGATTAAAATTTATTGTCCTGTAGAATAGAGTATTTAATAACTTATAAATTTTGACAATTATAGAAAATAAAGTTTTTAAGCGGTCAAACTAAAAATAATTTTCTTATGATCTACACTAATTAATTAACACAAGAGAAATTCTTAATATCATTATCTTGTGCATTGCATGGATTTGAAATTTTAAAGATTATGGACAGTAAAAATATTAAAGCAGCCAGAACAAACAAAGAGGAAAAGACAGGTCATGGCAAACTGATTAGTTAAAAAATATAAATATAATCAGTGCCACCAAATAGAAACTTAACGAAATTTTCCATCGTTACCTCTTCCATACTTTTGGACCAAAGCGACTTTTTCTTTAAACTTTTAACTACTTTCCTTTGGCTTTTTAGTTCTGCCCTCAAGATTGCAAGGCTATCACCTATGAAAAGAACAGAGACATTAAAATAATATAAATTATTTAAGTGACTCTGCTACATTAATCAATATTGGCAAGTATTGACCATTCCACATCAGAGCATAAACCATTACTCTTTCACATGCACAGAGTAGAACATGATAACAGAGTCTAGGGTCTCAAGTGTAAGTTTCATCTCTATTTTAGACATTGCACATCATACAGAGCAAAAAAAATCCATTACAGTCACATTTGTGCTCAAATATAAAGTAGATGGAAAGATAAAAGAGCTAGGAGACAAGAAAATATGTAAAAAGAGAGTTTTTACTTCGCTCATCACCCTATCGATGATGGGTGTAAGAAACAAATTCATAGGCGTGCAGACAAGACTAAAATTACATTTATTTTATTGAGTATTTTGAGAAACTATTTTTTAGGGTTTAATATTTTGTCATTGCAGTACTTTGTAATTCAGAGGCATTTTATTATTTTTGGAATGCCTTTATAAACGGTCCTCACTATTCAAAACAATCCTATGCATCTTGTTAGTTCTGCTACAGTTCAACTTCTATAAAAAAATAACCAAAAAATATAGAGTAAACATTTCATCACCTTTTTGAGTGGAAACTGAATTATCCTCCTCCCGACGCTTACGTTCATAGTCCTGTTCGAATCGGTCCAATGCATGAAACTCATGGTATAATTCCTGTGTTCAAAAGAACATTAATGTTTTGCTTCTTCAAAAATTGAATCACATAATAAGCTCACTGCTGGATAAAGGAAGAAAGGAAGAGCGCATAAAGGAAGAAACTTCCACAAAGTACTGTATTATTTCTTGTGTGGGTTAAGTAGAATCAAAATCCAATACCTCAATGACCTTTACAGATGCTCTAAACTCTTACTATTTTTCAATAGAAACGTTTAAGTTAAAAATTGTTTTATAGCTAGTCGGCTCCCAGAATTGCAAGGGAGAGATATTTTCCCAGGTCAAACGATGTGTGTGTGTGTGTGTGCGCGCGCTTGCAGTCAAGAGCCTTCCTAGGTACTTACTACATGTATCACTCAGAACTGTTGATTCACCCATAGAGACAAATGAGTGTACAATAAGGGATCTTCCTCCTTCAGTAAAGAAGGGAAGGTCCTGAGATGTGACTTGACAAGTCTTTGACCAAAGCATCAAATGTGATATTGATTATACTCCTTATGAGTCACATAAGGGGTATGATTAGATAAGGGGTTGGACAAATAGTATTCATGCCCTAACAATATAATCAGTACATGATATGAAAGAAGGACCAAATTGTGTTGCAATTACAAATGAATAGGTTCAATGTCAATTCTACTTAATTTGGGTAGCCATGACACATTGCTAGAAGACAACCATGGCTTGTGGAAACCCGAGAATCAATACAAGGATATTATTAGTTCTCATTAAAGGAGTGTTTTGATTTGACTTTCTACTGCCATATTGAATGGAACCACAAAGGTCACACACGTATAGCAAGTGTGGTGGACTAAGATGAAGAAGACAAGACTACAGGTTATCTGAACATAATTCAGCATACCCATGAAAGTCATAATTAATTTGATTAATAATATGACTTGGGCTAGTGCTGGACTGATTAGTTAAAGTGCTAATCAATTAATACTAGTCACTAATCATCAAAAGTCAACGGACCTTTCTAGAAAGTCAAAATGATTGTCCATCATTCATAACATACCCATTGATAGCATGTCATTCATTATTTTCTTCTTTTGAATTGAGATTTTACCTTACAAAAAAATTTAAATGAATTTGAAAATGGGAAGCTCACTTCTTTTACTATCATTGTTAGAGAATTGCCATATTATTTTTGTTAGAATAAAAAGCAATATTGTTAGCCCACATCCTAACAACTTAAGCTTTTGGCAATAGTGGTAAAGCAACAAAATTTTTTCTGGTATTAGAACATAATATCTGGAGTTTGAGTCCTGGCAATTGCATCTTTCCAATTTAACTTGAATTCCACATGTTGGGCTATGTTGGGCTCTAATGGTGGACTAAGACCCATATTTCTTTATAAAAAATATCTATAAAGAAATTGATAAAGTTTGTTGGTTTACCACTATTTCCAAAAGCTTAACCTGTTAGGAGGTGGGCCAATAATTGTTTTGTATTTCACGAGTTATTTGGCAATCTATCACTTTTTTTTTCCCCCAACCTTCTTCTCTAGTTTGGAAGGCTAAAGTACCTCATAAGGTGTGAGTTTTAGCTTGGATAATTGTTTATTGTAGGGTCCCCATTAACAATTTTTTTTTTAACAAAAGTTCAATGACATATTTTAAAACCTTCGCTAATTAAATGAGATTTTGTCCAGTTTGAATGGGATTTCAATTATTGTGCATCTTAAGTTCTATACCCAAATGAAGAAATAACAGTTATTATGCTCAAAAAACACATTTTACACGCCTGTTTTTACAATTAGTAGTTTTGGAAATCATTCATAGAGATCTATCAAAAAGCATCCATAATAAATATACAATTATGTTTGAAAATACGTGAGACAGATAGATCATCCTAATGTGAAAAATGAATTATCTTGCATCATGTTAATGAATATGAGTGAGACAGATGCATTTTTCTAGTCAAACTTATTGCTTGGTACACTTTCATTACATGGTAGATTTAATTGTGTTTGGGATTGATCTAGTGAAAATTTAAACCAATATGTCAAAACCATATTTTGGGTAGTTCATCACAAAGATTTGCGTTAATGCATTTTAGTTAATGTTGATATTTCAGATTCAATTTTGTTCTACTTATTCTTTCCCAAACTTTTTAAAGTATTTATATGTTTAATTATCATCTTCCATTTTACTTGAGTTGTTTCAATTTACACAGATTAGTTATTGGTTTTCAGTATTTATTTTTTTTTCCTTCCATTTATATTTTGTGATTTTACAAATTCTTCACTTTTGTTGCATTTGTAAATTAAGCAAGCGTTATCTATGAATTAAAAAATAAAAGATAAAAACAAGACAACAAAACAAACGAAAACAATAAAAGAAAGGTTCTAAATGGCACTTACGTGCACATTTCCTTGAAAACAAATCCCATCAATAGGTTGCTCAATCAACCAAACGATACTGAAAATGCAAACTAATCTCCATGCAATCAATTTGAATTTTTCAAGTGATGTATATAACTTTAATAATTCAAAAAAGCTAACTTCCATTCTGCAGCCCATAAAAGGAAATACGAAAATGCTTTCTCTCTGGTGAAACAAGATTATACTTACAGCGGTATACTGGACCAAAGTCATCAGTTGCTGCATCACCAGACCGGCCTCATTCTTCAAATGATTTTGAGGTGTAAGCTCCCTGCTGATTCTATAGAAAAAAAAATAATACATCAACAAGAAATAATATGGCATAAAAAATAACCAATTATAATGAGGACAAAGTATATTACTTGTCAAAATATCGGTCCAAGTTGTGCCACTGGCTATCCTTACAACGATTTCCAAAACGAACCACCTCGTGCTCCCTGCTGATTCTATAGAAAAAAAAAAATAATACATCAACAAGAAATAATATGGCATAAAAAATAACCAATTATAATGAGGAGAAAGTATATTACTTGTCAAAATATCGGTCCAAGTTGTGCCACTGGGTATCCTTACAACGATTTCCAAAACGAACCACCTCGCCCGAAAAAATTTGTAACTCTTCCCTATAAATCAAGAGTAAATTTCTGTAAAGGAGATATACGATATAAACTATTTGAAACTAACTAATACACAGAACAAAATGAGATGGTAAGTATTTGCCACTAGATTCAGTATCGACCTTCTGTCAGCTGCAACAATCCTTAACAGTTCATCCATATCTTTCGAAACTAAATACTGCACACCTTCTGAAAGAAGCACCACTTCTTTCAAATGCCTAATACTTCTTTTTGAAAGGGATTGCATAAGAACAGAACCCTTAACAATAGTGTTTGCAATCTCAAATGCTATAATTGCAATTTCATTTCCTTTGGCTGGTGCTGCAGAAGCAAACCCAGTACCAGCATTCAAATTTGTCATGCTGCTCCCAAGTGTGTCCAAGACCTCCACTGCCTTTCCAAGCCCAAGAGTACCAGCTCTGCCTAAACGAGAACTCACCTCAGAAACCTGCAATATTGCAACTCATTAATTTTATGGCAACCCATTAAAGAATTTCAACACTACAACATTTAGGTAATTAAAAGCACAATGCAATACTATTCTGAAAATTAATCCCATTAAAAAATAATGGGAAAATTAAGTACCCACTTCAGCCACTATATACCAAAATCTGCAGCTGAGCTTACCAAATACCAATCGCACAAACAATCATACACAGCAGACAAAATAATTATATGGGTTGTCAGAAATAGACGAACCTTATGCTTAGAGCGAACAGTCCCAGACTTGTGCGAAACGTAGCGCGGAATCCCATCATAGAAATCGTCCGGAGTAGCAGCTTCATACACAAGGGGATTCTCATTCTCATTGACTACGTGTTTAGGCTCTTGCAACTGCACATCCACGGCCAGAGGCGGAGTCAGATCGGTCTTCTTCATACGTGACTTGTTGTAATCACCAAACTGTGGATTGGCATCCCAAGCCTTGTTGTCGACATTGGCACTCCTCGACCTCGACTTGGAACAAAGCCCTCCCATTGCAAACCAGAGAAATTGGGATTGGAATTGGGTTTGGGTTTTGGGATGGATAAACAGATGATGATGATGAAGAAGAAACTAGAAAGGAAAAGTCCACCAGCAGAAGTAGCCAGAAGGTACTCTCTTTGGCTCTCGCTATTCGACGATGAAATTTGATTCCTTCTTGGAATAATGGTAATAAAAAAATGCAACAAGAAATGCATAATAATTGGATAGAGGCTAGAGCAACGCAACGCACTCAAACCCATTGGGGACTTTAGCAGACGTCTGCTCTCAGAGACTTGAGACAGAGAAGGGGTCAATGTTCAAACTTTGCGCGCTGACCATTGTTCATATTCAATTCTTCATGGCCTATCTGTCAACTACCAGCCTTCGCTTTCCAAGCCACCGTTGGATTTGTCCAAACTCAATCTTAGCCGTACAATTTTCATGCCATTTATCACCAACTCATAGGCCCCCCCCATGCCCCATAGGGACCCTCTATAGTCTATACCCCACTCTCTCTTTAATCAGAAATGAGAAGAAAATGTTGGCTAAAACTATACTCTTTTTTGTTCTTTCTAGTTTATAGGTTTAATTCCACTTTAATTCTAAGTGTTGTTTTATTTGAACTCGTTTTCCATCACTATACCCTCATTTAATATTTTGTAAAAAAAAGTCTAAGGACAAAGACATTGAAAACAAATATTTTGATTTATAGAAAATAATTAAAAAACTCCTTATACACTATTGATTTTACCTTAGAATGGTCTTAATGCTTTATTAATTTCATGTAGACCTAGTGGAGTTTAACCCAAACTTGTCAACTGAACCGAAGTAATTGAGTTATTATTTTCTCAATTCCAAAATCGACTGGAGATAAATATAAATCCAACAGGCCAACTTAACAAAAGTCTGTTTAGGTAAAATTTATAAGGTTGATTTGTAAATTGTATGTTAGATTAAAAATTGTAGTACTAACAAGTCATTATTATAGCCTTTAAAAAAAATAATTTAACAAGCCAAATATATTACAATGTCATTAGATACTAAATAGATTTAGGTATTCATCTCAAAATCAATTCACAATAGCAGGAGTAGCTTAAGACTCTTACATGCAAGGGCTCACATTTTTTATGTGGGATATTTCTCTCAACACGTTACTTAAGCCTAAAACGTAAACAATTCATATTGGATGACATGAGTGAAGGAATCTAGGCATTCATCCTAAAACCAATTGGCAATAGCAGGAATAGCCCAAACCTTTATAAACCACTAGTAAGACCCTCACATTTTCAATATGAGAACATGTGGCATCAGTTTAAGCCTAACATGTGGACAATTTATATTGAGTGACGTAGGAGCACGTGTGGCCGTTTGGGCGCATCATGTGAATAATCTATTCTAATAATATGAAAAAAATCTAGGCATCCATCTTAAAACTAATTGGTAATGAGAGGCGTAACCCAAACCCTTATAAGCCGCTATGCAAGATTATACTTTTCAATGTGGGATAACACTTTATATTCTCACACGCCTCCGACGTGTGGCATCACTTAAGCCAAACATGTGGATAACTCATATTGGGTGACATGGAGCACATGTAGCCACTTGGCCTACGAAAATGGGTTGCTCTGATACCATGAAGGAATCTAAGCATCCATCCCAAAACCAATTGGTAATTGGAGGAGTAACCCAAACCTTTATAAACTAGTAAGACCCTGACATCTTCAATGTGGGATTTCTCTCAATAATGGGAACACGTGTGGTCATTGGGCCTAACATATGGATAACCTGCTTCGATATCATGAAAGAATTTAGGCATTCATTCCAAAACCAATTGGCAGTGGAAAGAATAGCTTAAACCCTTCTACTATACAAGACCTCACATGTTGTATGTGGGATATTTCTATCAACACGCACCTGCATGTGTGACGTCACTCAAGCCTAACATGTGCATAATTCATATTGGGTGATGTGAGAGTATGTGTAGTCATTTAACACAATACTTAGATAGCCTGCTTTAATACCATAAAAAAATCTAGAAATCAATCCCTAAACCAATTGAAAATTGGAGGAGTAGCCCAAACTCTTATAAGCCACTATGCAATGCTTCACATTTTTTATGTGGGATCTCTTTCAACACGTCCTCATACGTGTGATATCACTCAAGCCTAACACATGAACAATTTATATTGGTAATTTAAGAGCACGTGTTGTAACACCTAAGTTTTTTGGAGTTTAAGTCAAGGGTGTTACTTAAGTTATAGCTCACCACATGTCACTTTTGAACTTAAATGTGGATTTCATTTGACATGGGACCGAAAAGAATTCTTTTTTGATAATATATATGTATATTTTATATATATGCCCATGTTATGCTATTCTCCCCAATTAATTTATTTGATGTTTGTTGATATACTTATGTTAAGTTTGTTTAAAAATTTTCATTCAAACTTGGTTTTTAAATAAATGTTATAGTCACATTGGAACCATTCTTTTCTTTAGGAAATTTGGGGCTTCACTAATTTAAAAGGGTTTATCTACTTACACAAACATTTTTGAAATTATCAATTATGAAGTATGCATGTGATGGTAATAATATATGCATGGCTTGGTAACAAGGAAATATATACCAAAAGAGTGAAGGTTTAACCTTTAAAACTCTAAGAGAGACCAACCATGATAATTAAGTTAAGAACCCTAGTTCATCTAAGAAAGGATGAAGGTGAGAAAGGATGACCTAAGAGGAGTATAGGATTGGGTTTGAGCTAACCAAGGCAAAACAAAAATGAAATGATAAGCAAGGAAGGGTCTTGGATTGACTAATGGACTAATAAGTCTAGCCCATTAAGGTAACTATGCTCTTAAGTAAGCCTTAAAATATTGGCTAGTAGAAATTAAAAGCCTTGGGAACTTAAAACCCTGACAATTAGCTAACACCCTTTCACGCCAAAATTGACAAAGGGAAGCAACTCTTCGTTTTCCCTCCAATAACCATCACTTCTTTTTGAAAAACCAACCTTGATTCAAACATACTTTCCCACATTAAACTCAAAGACTACTCATAGAAAGAAAGAAAGAGAGAGAAACGGAAAAGAGAGAGGGAAAGCTCGAGAAAGAACGAAGGAAAGAAAAAGGTGCAGCCTCACTACCTTCTCGAGGAAGTTTTGGTAAGACCTCTTAAACTCTTCCTTAATTCCTTAGAATCATAGTTCTGAGTTTAGTCATGAATTAAATGATTAGAGTTATTGACTTATCAAGCAATCCAAAAGTTCCTAAGTTTTCTTAAAACTTATATTTGGCAATTTTCCTTATTAACCTTGTTGTCTTGATTTTTAATTCTACATTGATTGAGAAAGAATTTAGTTTCCAAATTTTCAAGGTTAAAAACTAGACATCTTAACCATTTTTTTTAAGGCAAAAGATCATTGTATTTCAACTTGTTAAGAATTTATGGTGATTTTTGCAAAATAACTTAAACCATTTTCAATTGGTTTTACTCGATTTGGTTCAGTATGCACAAAGTTAGCATTTTTTACCATATGAACAGTAAACCAGTGAAATTCAATTTTCTTGTGTGAGATTTGGCTCTTCGAAAAACCTACTTACACAACTCTAATTTTTTTGAAATTTTTATACGTGAGTATCAGCATGTTAACTAAGCTTCTTTGAAAAATAATGTTCAAATAATTTTTTAGGATTTTATAAAAAAGTCAGAGCAAACCATGCTTTTTTGGTCTTTTTGAAAAATTGATTTGGTACAAAGTTAGCAAATTCTGGTTTTAGAGCTTTTTTGCTTTATACATATTGGCTGAGCAAGTCACATTACATTCCTAAGGATGCCCTAAAGGCTGAAGGAAGCCTATTTGCAAGTAAATCTCGATTTGGGTTGTCAAACTCTATATGTTTACAAACTAAAACTTTGACCTTAATTTCTTGTTGAAGCATATCAATTTTATTCTTTTGGTGTTTGTTGTAATTTAAACTTTGAAGAGTGTCTTAATATATGATTTCAATTTTTTAAAAGTTAGTTTATTGTTGTTAGTGGATTTGCAAACTCAATTGTCAATTAGCTTGGTTAGTAAGTCAAGAGAACCCTAGGAAACCCTAAAGTTGTTAAAAGGCTGATTTCAAACCTTCATTGCTTTTTGATAGGGCAAAAACCTAGAACTTGACAACAACAAGAAAGAGACCTTCCATGTAGGGGGAATTAGTTTACTTAAACCCTATGCTTTCAATATACGTATATGTGCTTGTGAATGATTTTACTATTGTGTATTTGATAATGGATTAGATTGTTTAGTTTATTTCCTCCTACTTTGTAAAATAATACAATGTTATTGCTGTGATCTGTTGTAACTTTGTTTTTCATTCAAATTCCATGTTGCTACCTGCCAGCTTGTTTAAGAAATTTAACATGGTATGACATGTGGATGGTTTCAACTTGTTTTATCATGTTAAGAATATAAATCACAAGATAAAACTAAATTAAACTGCTTAAGGTTGTATTACTTGTGAATTTGTTATGTTTATGTATGTCTTAATAAATCAACCTGTGAAAACATGTTGATGATTTCAACTTACTTTAAAATAAAAATGAGTACCTTAGTTCTAAATTGGATTTAGGATGCAACCACACTTGAGCTATATTGATAGGAATTGTATACTTTAATCTGCCATGTAAAGATGACTTGGAATTTAGTTTCCTTACATTGCTGATCGAAGTCAATTATAAGTTTGAGTATATGAACTAAATGGAAATAAAACCATAACCTTAAAATGATGAAGGCATTAATTAAACAACCAATATGGCTTCAAAGATAAGGTTGATGTAATAAAAACTTGTTTCAGTTTCACATTTATGCTAATTAACCCTGCTGCCTCTATGTTTCTTCAGAAAGCATATTTAGTTGACTTATACTTTAAACTTATGATACATATGTGAAATTGTCTTTACAAAGACATATATTTATTATTTAGGCCTATGTGTATATATTGACATTCATAGTGATGCATATACAGCAATGTGTTTCAATTTTTTGGACTTCCTAATTAGAGATGAAGGGGTAAATTCACTTATCCTATGGTTCAATTCCATAAAAATATGCATATGAGTTTATCTAGAAAGGTTATGTGCTTTAATAATATGCTAGAGGGTAAAAAATAAACTTACAAGTTTTTATTAAATGATATCTCACTATTCTTGGCATAAATAGGTTGGGAGTGATAGAGATAATTAAGTTACAAATTATGGAATAAGTTCACTGTCTTTCACGCTTTGATAGGTAAGCTTTGTTACGAAGAAAAGGTACGCATTGCATTATTATCATAAATTAATACATTTAGTTACTACCACATTGTGGTACTAAGTACCATTGACATAGTGTTTCGAATTTCACCCCTTTTTATATGTTTGATACATATTTTTGTTATTTATAATTCCTCATACTTGGTTGTATTAAATCTTACTTAGTTAACATGTTACATCCACTATAGAACTACTTTGCAATTATATTATGTTTGTATGTGTGTTCGAGCTAATTTGGCCATAAGATAATGATTTTCTCTCTAAAGCTTATTTTAATATTAAATTTATTTAGAATTTTGAGGGAAAATGTTGTTGGAAGATAAGAACACCTAGTATTGACATTCCAACATAACTTCAAAAGATTTGATTGATGAGGAAGACCCCATTATGGATGAGTGTGTAACTACCTCTAGTTAATTATTTAATCTTGTGTCTTTTAGTTGAGAAATCGGTGAGATAGTATTAATAAGGATTTAGTATGCTCATATTNGATAGTATTAATAAGGATTTAGTATGCTCATATTTTAATTTTTAGTATATATGTATAGTTTTGTTATTTTAAAAATCAAAGATTTATAGGTTAATTGACTTTAAATACCAAATTTCAATAATTTTTTAGTTTAGGTACCAAAATTTAATAGTATTTTAGATTAGGTACTAGTTGAAAAGTCAAACATAATAATATAATAAAGGACACTATAATTCACAAATATTACATTACATGCCACTACAATAATATATATATTTATATTACATCCATACTATTACATTAATTTATACTATTTTGTATTAAAACTAAAAAAAATCAATCCAATCACATTTTAACTGTGACTGTCTTACAATTTAGTTGTGATTGTCTTGGTATGTTGAAAAAGACAACTCCCACCACTATACTAAGTATTATTTTGACTTCTATTTATACTATATTGTAATACAATTTCTCTTAAAAAAAATTTCAATTCAGTCAAAACCTAACTATGACTGTATCACAATTTAGCTGTGACTGTCATTCAGTCACAACTGAATTTGAAGTTGAGTGTCGTATAGTCATAACTAAAACTGAAATTGAGACTATATTAACTAATTTCCAAGACAATATAAAAGTATCAAAAACAATTTTATCAAAACTTTATAAATTTTATCTAAGAGACCCATCATATGTGGGCCAAAGAACAATAGAAGGGCAAATTTGTCAAACAAATAAAGCCTAAAACAAATGAGCTGTATATTTGTGACCTATTCTA
>QANT01008506.1:0-21398 GCA_003254885.1 Purshia tridentata | reverse complement strand
ATTTCGACAAATTTCGATAATTTCGGAAATTTCGGAAATTTCCGTGAAATTTCGGCGAAAAATTAATAGGTTGTTGTTAAAATTTCCATACCCCTAAAAAACGAAATTTAACTCATTGCTCTTTGGCTTATCATTAACCAAAAAAAGAAAAAGAAGAGAAATGAATAAATAAACCACGCATTGTCATCTTGTGGCTGCATAGCGAGACGTCCATAATCAGTCCAATAGAGTAGTTAATTGAAAGCATATATTTAGCTTAAACCAAATCCCCCTATTCGATTTCCACCTAATATGAAGACAAATGAAGTATACCTCGATTTTCTCAATAAAAATACACGGCAATTATAACAGCTCTACGTGTTGGTTTTTTTAATTATGTATTTATTGTCTAATAAATTAGAAATCTAACGAATAAACATTAAAAAAGCAGAAATTTCAAGTCTGAGTACCCATTCTACCCACTTTCCTTTATTTTTGCTCTAATTTCTACGTTGGGTAGTGCGCCAAAACATCTGTTGGTGCACGTTATTAATATTATACGAGCAGTTGGTCGATAGTGATGAATAAATAGTAGCATAATACATTGTGGTGACATAGTTTCGAGAGATTAGTTGCAGACTGAGTGCTTCAAGTTGCATTAGTTTTGATTTAGATTTAAAATCACTCCTTAATTAACAAGTCAAAAAGAAAATGAAATAATTATTGCTGGGAAAAAAGACCTTTATACTAAGGTTTGCTTTCACTGTTTGACACTTGGCACAGTCACGTGTGGTTTGTATGCGATTTGGGATTCCATTGCATGATGCCATCTCCATGCACATGGGAAATGTCCGATTGTTCGTGTAAAAATGAATATATTTGTTTCCACGCTTAACCAGCTACACACGTGTTTTTAGTTTTCACGTTGATACAACTACAACAAGTCCTCTAATTCAGATTCAGTTGTGCTTTTTTGCAATTTTTTGGCCAATGAGATTCATTTGGGCTTAATTACAATTATTAATCAAATGCCATTGATTTTCATCTGCATTCTCATTGGCAAGCAAAGAATCAAAATCAGGCCAACGCTATGATTTATTTTTTAGCTTAAAAAAAGTGGCATAGGCGGTGTGACAACTAATTAAGCTAATTAATAATACTAATTCTATAACATCAATAATTAGCCAAAAATTAAGCATACTATATATAGTTGTCAGCATGTCAGCTTCAACTATGACCCAAACTACAAGTCTACAACTAATACTGTTTTTTGTCAAATTAAAATTTGTGTTGACAGAAGGTGTACAACTAACAATCGTTACTAGAGAATTAGAGATACTAAGAATTTTTCCAAATTTTTGTTTTTTGTCAAATTAAAATTTGTGTTGACAGAAAGAGAATTAGAGATACTAAGAATTTTTCCAAATTTTTAATTACCATGTGATCTGGTATATCATATTGCACTATTTTATATTTGTTCAAACACTGCTATATTAATTGAGATCCAAAATTTTGAGATTTAATGTGGTATTACTCTAAAACTATATAATCTACACTAATTTTTTTGTACTAGAAGAAAAATCAGAGTGACATCATGGAATCTCTGTTTGACCAAAAAAAAAACTTAAAAGGACTTTTGATTTCTACTTGCTATTTTATATAAATCCAATTATATGATTCCAAAAAATAAATCATTTCATAACTCATAAGTTGTTTTTAATGGCTACTTTGTACAAGTGAAATCAAAATGAAGCAGAGAATCATAATATTTGTATTTTTATATATTAAAGGTGTACACGTATCACTGCAGAACATGAAAACACACAACATGAAAACTTTAAGTAAATAATAAAAACCATTTAGGCAAATGACAATCAGTTCAGTTCTTTATTTCGATTCTACCCACGTTTTTGAAACGAGATTAAAAAATCTGTTCACAGATTTCCAAGTTTTCATATAATAAGATTAAGAGTGAATAATAACACCATCTATAAAATGAGTCACTCACTCACAAATCACAATAACGTGCAAGTCTGAAAGAAAGAGATAGAGAGATAAACGAGACAGAGAGTGAGAAATGGGAAGAAGCTCTCGAAGTGAGAAGGAGGGACTGAACAAAGGAGCCTGGACTGCTGATGAAGACCAAATTCTCATGGATTACGTGAAAGAGCATGGTGAAGGGAAATGGGGGAAAATGTCAAGGGAAACAGGCGAGTCGGCTTTGACTCTCAATATATATACAAGTTTTTTAATTTCAATGGCAGAAGATATTATTTATGTAAAAAGTAAATGGGAAATGTGAATTGCTCAGTGCAGGTCTGAAGAGATGTGGGAAGAGTTGCAGACTTAGGTGGTTGAATTATCTGAGGCCTGATATCAAGAGAGGGAACATTGAAAAAGATGAAGAAGACCTCATCATCAGGCTTCACAAACTCTTAGGCAACAGGTACTGGCTAACACTTCTCTCTTTAATTATCTTCTTGAATTTAAACCATGTAAGCTTCGTTTGTAATTAGTACTAGTTTTGATTTCATTTTTTCAATTTTTTTGCCCGTAGATGGGCACTGATAGCTGGAAGACTTCCAGGCCGAACAGACAATGAGATCAAGAACTACTGGAACTCTACCTTAAGGAAAAAGACACAAGAAAACCGCACAGTAAGGTCTAGAAATCAGAGAAAAACCATCAAGGACTCCGGCGCAGAGGATGTAGCACCACTAAAAATGGAATCACATTTGACCAAAAATGGATTCACACCAACAAGCAGCACCGATAATGAACATCTCGACTCTACCATCTCTGGAGCTCAAGCAAAGAATATGAAAGCTGAATCCAATGGTGACAGTGATACAACATGGAACTTCATAAAGGATCTTGATGCAGGGCAACTTAGCATATCAGAATTTCTCCATACTGACTTCTCAAAGCTTTGTGAATCGAACACAATGATTGTTGATTGCGCTAATGGCTGCAGAAATGGTTCATTATTGTTGACCTCAACCACTGAAGCTTCGTTGTACTCGCAGGAGTTGCTAAATAATTGGGCAGGCAATGACAGTTGTCTTCCTGAAGCGGCTTTAAATCCTTGATTTTTCTATTCCCTTTACATATCAATTCAAAATTTCAAATGGCCAAATAGATTTGCTTATCATTCATCCAAAGTTTTCTATGCATTGCAACTGTCACTCATATTTGGTTGTACAAAGGGCAAAAGTTGCTAGGCTTTCTTGGTTTAGTTTACGATCTGATCCAATATAATCCAACTACATCCTTTTCTGGGAAATCCCTGAAACTGAAAGGACAGGTATTTTGGGCTTTACCTGCCTTTTTACTATATTACCAGGTTTAATCATCAAGTTGAATGTTTTGGGCAGGCTTGATCAACTAAAGTATTAATAGTTTAGAATTAATTTTATGAGTTAGTAGACTTAAGTTACTTAACCGACAGCCTCATATAGTAGAATATATATGTTCTAAAAGAATTTAATTCAACTTGAAACTCTGTCAGCAAAAAACAACTTAAAAAGGCTTAAAGCAAATAGCATAATTGAAAGAATGGCATTGAATCTTAAAACACTTCAAAGTTCCTAGGTTCGGGAAAAAAAAACTACAGGCGTGTGATAAACTATCGTACCTTTCTATTCTGTCTAATTGCAATGTTCTACCTCATTCATCGGAATCATCACCATCAATATCTTATCTTTCTTTCATGTTCTCGTCGTCCTCATGGTTCTCCTCCCCATGATCTCCTTGCACATGTTCTTCATTACCATCAAAACCGAATTTACTGGATCCCATTTCAGAGATTTCAAAGTGCCCATTAGACATGTTTTGTGTTACTCCTGCGTTTATAAAGGCTTCTAAAAGCTCTGAATAACCTTGCCTTTGGATACCAACAGTCATGGTAACTGAAGGCTTACTAGAATGATAGGAAGACGAAGATGAAGGGTCGGTTAATGGTGTTGTTGAGTACAGCTGATCCAACTGATTGAAATACGAGCAAGTTTTGGACTGCTGAGGTCGCTTTTTTACACTGTCTTTGGTTTTCACAAAGTACTTATTGATGTTCTCCCACTTCTCTTTGCACCTCTTGGCACTCCTCTGATAACCCATCGAAGCCATTATAGCACTTACCTCTTCCCATAGAAGCCCTTTTACCCCTGGTTCCTGAAACTTTGATTGTATACTACTTCGCACCCAAATCAATGCCTCAACTTCAATTTGAGGCCAGCTGTTATTTGTGTGATCAACATTGATAGGTGGCAACTCCTCCAAGGGTTCATTTAGATCATCAGGCTGCAACAACAAGGGGGTTTTCCTAGGAGGAAGATTGACTCTTTGACCTGTGATTTTCTCTATGTATGAAACAATGAGTGCCTCTCTACTTGAAGCCAGAGCCTGCTCATGGAGTTTGGCAATGGCTTCTCTGTTATGGTTTTCAGCCTCTTGACATCTCCATGCTGCTTCTCTCTTCCTCCTCTCTTTATCCATTCTTTCAATCACTTCCAAGTACTTCTTATGAAGGTTCTCTTGGTGATCCATCACTTGCTTCACTAAGCTCTCAAAGAACCTAGTGGTTGAACTCAATTGATTCATTTTCCTCTTTCTCTTCCTCTTCTGAATCTTCCTCAGAGAAACCTCCTCTCCAATGGAGGCTTCTGACCCATTATCAACTCTAACTGTAGCAGTTGGACCAACACCAACATTGAGGTCATGAGGGTCACTAAGTGGCATAGGAACAGACCCAACCCCAACATTTTCAGTAGAGTTTTCATTTTCACCAGTGAGAGCAGACCCAGAGCCTGTTTGCGTGTGCTTAGCTTCACCTACTTTTCCAAGGCTATAGATAGCTTCAAGCTCACCATAGAGCCGGTACTTGTTGTCCAAGTCCTTGCCTCTCTCTCCTTCATTATCTTGCCTCTGCCTTTTGTTTGTGTCGGAGATTTCAGTGCCAAGAGGCTTCCTGCGACATTATCACAAACACGTATAAAACACAAAAAACGGCCACATGAATAACATTGAAAACGGAGAACAAACAAAAATAAAAAAGCATGTAAATTCGTGCAATATCAATTAAATTACCACAAGGGTTCTTTTCTAATGTCATAATCTTGAGTTTGCCAACTTCTGAATCCTACATTATGTGGTCGATTTTGAAAAAACCGAGGGCCATTTCCGTCGAGATAATCACCATCCAGAGCACCCTCTCCTCCTCCACCGCCACTGTTCTCATTCAGACCAAGCTTGAAATTTACAGGACTCAGCTGCCATTGCAACCTTCCTTCTTGCTGTTCTTCTTGTTGCTGCAGTGCTTGAAACTGATGCTGGCGCTGAAACAACTCGTGGGTAATGGGAATGGGGTGAACTAGGTGGTGACTCATATCATGGTATTGCTGTTGTGGGTGCATATGGTGCTGAAGTTGGTGGTGGTTTTGCTTTTGAGGGTTGAAGATGGGCAAAACTGGTGAGCAAGAATTAGTGTCCATGAAGTTTTGGTGAATACCCATCTCTGTTAAGTCAAAATTGGACTCCATATCTTCTTCTCTAAGATATTTTGTTTCGGGTGTAGGGCACAATGCAATTAAGTTCAACTGTTGAAGAAGGGCTCTTCTTCTTCTTCTTCCTCTTGTTCTTGAATCTTGGGAAGTAATCGTAACAGTAATGGAAGGGTTTTAGCGCTTAACAGACTGAACCTCCATAGAGTAAGAGTAGGGGAGGATAAGATTGGAGCCCATCTCCTCGTGCAATCATTTTTTTTTTCTTACTTTTTCTTTTCATGGAATCCCGTTTTAAAAATTTAACTATTTTAACTTACTTTATAAAACTTAATAAATAATAGGATAATAAGATGGTCAAATAATATATTTTGTAATCAAGGGAAAAACTTTAATGTAACAAATGTAAACACTTATTTTCTCGCAACACATTTTTAAATGTAAATAATGTGACCATTAAAAGTAAATAATTATTTTAGTCTCTAAACTGTTACACTTATATTAGTTTAGTCTTTAAATTTTTAATTTGAAAAATGAAGGACTTTGACTTTTTCAATTTGCTAAGTGAGGACTTTTTCATTAATTTACACATTTTTCATTTAAATTTAGTAAGAAATGAAGAAGGAAAAAATGATGCATGAGGAAAAAAGATAAGGTCTAAATAAAAGGAATCATTTTGCCCTAAAAAGGATTTTACATAGTGCTATAAAAACATAAATTTGAATAAAAAATGTGTAAATTGATGATAAAGTTCTCAATTGATAAAATTGAAAAAATTAGAGTCCTTAATTTTCTAAATTAGAAATATGTGAACCAAAGTTGATTACCCACTTTATTAATGTATTTTTCCGTATAATCTTCTAACAAAGATTTATTTGTGAAAGAGAAAAATACAACATTTTGACTGAAATGTCCTTGTAAGTTTGCGACTCACACTGTAATACGTTTTGAAATTCAAACATCTTTTACTAAGAAAAAAGTGGGAATATCGATATATACAAAAAAAAATTTTTTTTTTTTATTGAGCAAAATAGCACTGAAAAAAGAAAAAGAGCTGACATTGGTGTGTAGTATGGTCCTATCATTCCGTCATTAATGAGCTGAAAAGGCAGAAGGGAGTGCAGGCAATCCCAGGCGGGACCCACGTGGACACGTGTTTGAAATATCTTGTCCGGCGGCAGGACTATGAGTCACATCCTCTTTGGAGTCATTCTGTATGTGCACGTGAAGGGTAGAGTACGCTGTCCCTTTTGTCTCCACCATTAACTCTGTCTGCTACATGATCTCCAATATCATCCAACGGTCAGCATTTAATTTTAACAAATAACAGTTGTATTGTAGCGTCATTGGCATACAGCTCTCTCACCCTTGCAAGTTTGCAAAGTGTTTGTCTAAGAATTTCCAAGGCCAATTAATTAACATCGCTGCATCCACATGCAGTTAAATCATTTTCGAGATGAATTACATCTTTAATAAGTGATGATTCTATTTGATTATATGTACAAAATAATTCATTAATGAAACGATAGTCATGGACTAGACAAAATTATATTTGTATACAAGTGAGAGATGTGGAGAGCTTCTCTCTCTCTCTCCCTCTTAGACAGTATAAAATTATTTAAACAACGTTATATGTTTTTTTCTTTTTTCTTGTTTATTTGACAATATATAGGTAAACTCCGAATTCATGACCAATTCTAATTGTATATGACACGGTTAATGCACAATCCTCTATTCATCTCCTATTGTCTCCAAAGTCATTACTTTGTTTGTGGCATGACGTGGGTCAGCTGCGACTGAAAATGAAAGATCTTTTGTTATTTGTTGAAACTTGGACCTCAAGAAAAAACCAGACGTTGATGTTGATGACCTTTTGCATCAGAATACACTTTATGAGACCCGAGGGGCCTATAAATTGATCAGTACTTTGGTCTTAGTCATCAAGCTGAGACTTTAAACGAGCTCTATGTCACAACCCAGCAATTTTGATGTCATGGGCTGCATTCAAAAGGCTAATGTTTATGCCCATTGACAATGAGAGCTTCCAGAATGTTCCAGAATCTTCCAGGACGTTCCAGGAATTCTCTAGAGAAATCCAGAGGATTCAAGAGAAGTCCAGAGTGTTCAAGGATATTCAAGAGTTCTCCAGAGCCTTCCAGAGTCTTATGGAGCTTTCAAGACACATGTAGATTTATCCATGACATTCTGGAGACTTCTAGAGACATGTAGATAAATATCTAAGAAATGTGTAGAATATGGAAAATTCTAGAACCACCCTTAGATGGGTGACACTTGTGTAGTCTCTAACCATTGGATTAACCTCCTCAAAGCCTATAAATAGGAGGAGGCACCTCATTTGTAACCATCCAAGTGGATCCAAGCTAATCCAAGCGGATCAAGCAAGTCTAAGCAATTCAAGCTATCAATACAAGTTCTCTACTTAGCTTTCTCAAAGTGTTCTCTTCTTGTCTTTCTCTCTCAAGGCGTTGTGTCTTTGAGGTTCGAGGAAACTCTCAAGCACATTGGAGGCTGACTTAGGTGGCGAAAAGGGAGTCGTCTAAGTGCCATCACGGTCATCTAGCAAGGGTAAGTCTAGGTGCGTGACATCTAGCTAGCCTTGGTTTCACAGCACAAGAAAAAAAAATGGAAGATTATTATGTTTTTATAAAAACGTTGTCATTCTCTTTGCTTGCTCTAATACTCTACTCTGTTCTCAGAGTTTGGAGACCCAAAAACTTGGAGAAGCAGTTAAGACAGCAAGGGATCGGAGGCAGAACTTTCAAGCTTTTCCATGATGACATGAAGGAGATTACAATGTCCAGCAATGAAGCATGGTCCAAACCCACGACCCTCAACCACCAGATTGCTCCACTTGTCTTCCCATTATTCCATCAAATGGTCCAAAATTATGGTAAGCAATAAATATGCAAAGTTGGTTTGCTTGATGTAATATTGTTGACATTGTAATTTATTTAATTACGAAAAGTGTGTCTGAGCTGGATTGAAATTAAGAAGACCCAGGCTGATAAAAGCAGACCCGGAGATGAAGAAGTTGATATTAGCAGATAAGAATGGGCACTTTATGAAGCCACCACTGAACCCACTTGTCAATCTTCTGCAACTGGGTATCTCAACCTTGGAAGGAGAGCAATGGACCAAACGCAGAAGCTCATCACACCTGCTTTCCACGTTCAAAAATTAAAGGTAGCTATACATTAACATATAAATTGTGTATATGTCTATATCTCACCACGTGTGAGGTCACGTGTCAGGTGACATGATGAACCCCTAAAGCCTAATGCCAATCTCAATAATTGAGTATTTTAAAAGTCATATTCCTATGTGACATTAATATAACCACCCAAATACTTTAACGAATTGAAAATTAACATTCTAATCTTTGGTTGTGTTGTGACAAATCAAAAAACAGGGGATGTTGCCTGCATTTGTGACCAGTTGTTCTGGCCTGATCAATCGATGGGAAAATCTAATGGGTGTTGAAGGATCGTGTGAAGTAGATGTGGCACCTGAGTTTCAAAACCTTGCTGGCGATGTCATAGCTCGAACAGCCTTTGGAAGCAACTTTGAAGAGGGAAAGAAGATATTTGAACTTCAAAAACAGCAAGCTGTTTTAGTACTTGAGGCCTATTATGGTTTCTCTTTCCCAGGTTTCATGTATATATGATATGTCATTCATTGTAATTTGACATTTAAACCATCAAAGAATATTAATACTACTCCATTTAAGTTGTACTTAATTTTCCATTTGTAAAGAAAAGGGTGAAAGTGGGATTTATTTTACTAATTTGCTGCGGGTTTACAGATTCATACCCACTAAAAAGAACAAGAAGAGGTACAACTTAGACAATGAAATCAAAGCAATTTTGA
The DNA here is from genome assembly GCA_003254885.1 of Purshia tridentata. Taxonomy (NCBI): domain Eukaryota; kingdom Viridiplantae; phylum Streptophyta; class Magnoliopsida; order Rosales; family Rosaceae; genus Purshia; species Purshia tridentata. The sequence goes on along the minus strand of QANT01008506.1, from coordinate 12,036 downwards.
GGGACATGATCCGCCAAAAAGAGCAAGCCATGGAAAATGGTGAAGTGGGTGGCAATGATCTACTGGGTTTGCTGTTACAGTGCAAAGAAAAAGAGCAGAATAGCATGACAATTGAGGATGTTATAGAGGAGTGCAAGTTGTTCTACTTTGCTGGCCAAGAGACCACGGCCAATTGGCTGACTTGGACTCTGATTGTGTTGTGTATGCATCCAAGCTGGCAAGAAAAAGCAAGAGAAGAGGTCCTACGTGTCTGTGGAAAGAAAACTCCAGATTTGGATGCCATTAATCACCTCAAGATTGTAAGTTACCTAACCCACAATGTTAAATATATTAAATACCTTATCATATTGTAGGGCTAAATATATAATCTCTTTTGACAGGTATCAATGATATTAAATGAAGTTCTAAGATTATACCCACCTGTGACTGCTCTGTATCGTCACAGCCACCAAAAAGCCAACATAGGAGGAGAGATTTCCATCCCGGCTGGGATTGAAGTTTGTTATTGACCCTGTTTTTTCACTGTGATCCAAAATATTGGGGTGACCAAGTTGAAGAATTCAACCCAGAGAGATTTGCTGAAGGAGTTGCAAAGGCATCAAAGGACATTGCATTCTATCCTTTTGGGTGGGGCCCTAGAATATGCCTGGGACAAACATTCGCAGTGATAGAAGCAAAGATGGCTCTTGCTATGATTCTTCAGCATTTTTCGTTTGAGCTCTCACCCTCTTACGCTCATGCACCTTGTATGGGCATTTCCCTAAACCCACAACATGGAGCCCCCATTATACTTCACAGAATTTGATTTTAGTTGCTGTACTGGTTTTTCAGACCAAAAAAACATTTGTTGCTGTAATTTTTACCCAACAATTAGATTTTCAAAATATAATAAGGGGTCCATAATTAATAAGGTTGGATCTTCATGCATGTTATGTAACTTTGTATTCATGTTGATCTTTTCTGCAACCAGATTAAGCTGTAAATGTGATTTAGTTCACACTTCAGTGAATTTGTCACATACATATTTACTTAAAATAAGACTAGTGGACGGCATGTGAATTACACCTGGGTACTTTGAAAGTGAGTTTGAAATTCTATTCCTTTTTACCAAACCATAAGAGGACAAATGTTACTGCAGTAAAATAATGTGGATAGGCTAAGGTCTCACTGTCTCATTATGATGGGAGGCATTTTGTGTAGCTTTTCTTTGTTATCACGTTCGCAGGATGTCTGAAACACTGAAAGTTATGTCACTTTTCAAACACATATGATGAGTATTACTGAACATTCAATACCACACTTTGATCTAGAGGGTTAAAGTACTGAACATTCAATATCACACTTTGATCTAGAGGGTTAAAGTACTGAACATTTATTTGATGGGGGGTAAAAGAAAATCACTCACAATGGCAAAGTTAAATCTTTATGCATACAGAAGACCAACATACAACTTGTTAATTCAAGGAAAAACCTCATCTGCACCTGTAGGGGCACAGAAGAACCTGCACCTCAGAAAATAAAAGGAAATTACAAAACAAAAAAAAAAAGAACAAACCTGATGATGAAGTGGGATTTTCCTAGAATTAGCAAAGGCCTCATGAAACCATAACAAGAAATAAAAAAGGCTAGCTAGCTCAAATTAATGTCATGCAAACTAAACCAACTTTCATCCATTTCCAGAAATTTATTCATCCACTCCAAATTCAGAGGCCCCCCATCACTTGAGAAGTCAAAGAATTCATCTCCATTAAAGCTGGAGTGTTTGAAGTTCTCATCACACTTTGAGGTGTCTTCTCTTCTATTGATTGTTAGAGCTTCCACCTCCATTACTTTAATATTCTTATTAGGCTCAGAGGACTCTTGTGCTGCTGTTGAGACTAATCTGTTTTGTCTTTCTTTCTGTTTCATCCTCTTGCTCAAATGAGAATTCCAATAGTTCTTAATCTCATTGTCAGTTCGACCCGGTAGTCTTCCCGCAATCAATGACCACCTCAATTCAGTAAACACCCAATTCATAAGTACACATGTTGTACATGAAAAAACTTCTAAGAGTCGAAATTAATGAAAAATAGTTTAAAAAGAAACTAGAACTTGGGCATGTAGTAGATATGGTAGAAGCTCACCTGTTTCCTAGGAGTTTGTGAAGCCTAAGTATCAAGTCCTCTTCTTGGTCTGAGATATTGCCTCTCTTAATATTGGGTCTAAGATAATTCATCCATCTCAGTCTGCAACTCTTCCCACATCGATTAAGACCTGCAATATATATATGTAGAACAGAAAACTAAGCTTAAAAACAAAAAGACATACACTTTCCTATTTACTAAGTTGGACATGTAAATTTGTTAAAACCTGCTTTGGTTGCAACAGACTTCCACCTTTTTGGACCGTGGATTTCAATAACTTGGGCCAGTTTTTGGTCTTCTTCTGCTGTCCAAGCCCCTCTGTTTACTTCCTTCTTCATACTTGTGAATCCCACAAAGAGAGAGCAGTGAAAGTATAGACTCAGCTTGAGAGGTCTATTTATATATGGCTTATAGAGTGGTGACCGTTTGCTTTTGCCTCTTCTTTAATTTTCTAGCTAACTACCTTTCCTTAGAAAATTCCAACCCCAGCTAACTTTATGCATTAATATAAGTAGGACTGCAGGAGTCGATTGCAAATCTTCACAAAGATATGTAAGTGCATTGATGATTGAAGAATGAGAAACATTTATGTGTACGTGTTGTGTACACATGACTTGCCAGCAAAGCACTTTGGATCAAAATTATGGCAATTGGGCTTGAAATAATTCTGCAGATCAGACGGTCCACGGTTTCCAATCACAAAGATAGGGAGCTAGCACTGCTGCAAGGACAATATGCAAAGGATTATACGCATGTGACATGTTCTGTGATCCAAGTGGAGCCAGAGACAATGGAATGATGGCAGAAGAGAAAGTGAATTAGGGTGTAATGAGGACAACAGGTTAGTCAATTTAGAGATCAAAGCAACAGTCAAATACATGTTAAAATTTATGTTAGATTATCATAGAGAGAGGGGAATAATAAGGTAAACCCAAAAGTGGGAAACACATATTCTTGCAAGGGATTGATTAGATTCTTCCTTTCTTCATTGATAGAATTATAGGGTATGATGTTCATGTCCTTGCAGTTTTAGCCACATGACCAATGTTTTTATTCAAGTCACAAAATTCTGTGCTCACATCATGCTTTTTTATTCTGTTTTTGTTGTCTACACTCTAGAGCATATTAAGAAATGGGAATAGTGGTATGACCAAGACTCACCTACCCTCTCTATTCTTTTAGCTGACTGAAGGAGTCAGACACCCACTTGGAATCTGCAGCTATATGTGTGCAGATTGGGGCCAATTCACCCCAGGACATGTTGCATAAATCCAGAGGGAATCAATCCATTAGGAACTTCAGCCAACTTAGTGAAAAAACAAAACTTTCCTATCATGCGGTGAAAATTTAATTTGTATATTAATTATGTGATTTTGGATTAAAAAAAAACATTATGAATGTATACACTTAATACATGAAAATTTTTCTATGACAAAAAAAATACTGTTTTAAGTAGAAAATTTTTGTATGCAAAGTTTAAAGCCATGTGGAAGCATGATTTCATGCATGGATTGGATTGGCTCTACTGTTGGTAATAACTATGAGATTAATCTTATGGTACTGGTTAGTCTGGTCATGTTGGGGTTTGTGAATTTAGTATTTTAATGAATCTGAATCACACCTTGTATATTGCCGCCAGTCCAAAAAGGTCAAACTCTTTCTCAAGTACCTGCAGGGGCAGTCATTATGAAACCCAATTTGTTTGATGGTTTACACTTTACAAATAGCAAGAAAGTAGTGGTTACAACAGTGGTGGGTTGTGGAAAACTGGAAAGGCAAATATATAGAGGAAGAAATAGAACACATCGGTGTGTATCCAGTATCCACACTTTGCTAAGCAACAAAGTAGTGAGTTTCAAATTCAGGACATCTTGCAAACAAAACTTTGATACTATATTAGACATTGATAGAGAATAGAACCCAACAAGCCAACCATGTATATAACATGCTTACAATATAAATATTAATACATACATACATATATATGTCTTTGTATAGTGCTAAGTTGTTATTTTAATTAGACTAGTATTTTTTGTTTTGATAAAGTGTTAGGTAAAAAGTGGGCACCTCTGTCTTGATAAAAAGTGGGCATCTGCAATCTGCATTAGCATCGTTTGTATTCATAATATGTGCTTCTGTACGTGATGCACAGAACTCCTGGATTTACATGTATTGGCAGAGCATGCCCAGTTGGAACCTAATGAATGGAGTCTACATAATAACTATCACTAATGGCAAATTTTTTATATAATAAATCATAAAATTGAATCAAACTTCGGAATCATACTTAATATAATTGTAAGCGATAATTTGTATAAGCAATTCAAACTTTGTATTGGAAAAATACCCACCTTTTATTGGTATCCACTACCCTAACAAAACAAAGCAATTGAAATATTGAAGCTCACTCACCACTAATTGATGGTTTGAGTTGGTCATCATTAGTAGAAGAATATTTACATTATAATGGTCTCATTAAATTACCAATTAGTCGTCATCATCATCATTGAGAGCTTGCTTCATTTTTTTTGGGTTTGGTCTAAATCATGATTTAGGTTGTTGACCCATCAACATGTGGAGCAGTAATTACCAATTACCAGAGCTCCATTAGTTTATTTATAAACATCTAAAACCAAGAGCTAAGAGAAGGTAACTTTTATTGTAACTGAGGTATATGAGGCCCCCCATACAAGTACCATCATTTAAAGCATGTGAAAAAGGCAAACTCTCAATTATTTGGCCATGTCTTTGGTACACCGTACACGCAGTCCGATTTCGTTGATAACTATCATAATTTGAGTTTAGAATTAAAAGCTATAAATTTAGAATAAATAATGACAATAATAATAATAATAATAATAATAAACTATATCATTAACGCAATAAAAAGTAATTAAAGATGTCATAAATTAATCATTGTATAGGAAATTCTCTTAATATAGACAAGAAAAAAAAGCAGATAAAGAGAGAGAATAGCACATAAAGATCGAGAACATAAAGATCGAGAAACATCATGGAGAAGATCAACGAGAAGTTAGAAAAGATTAGAGAGAGAGAGACAACAACCTATTTTTCAAAAAAGTAGGTTTAAAACTAATTAAGTGGATATTTTTATTATTTGAATGAAGTGGGTTAATTTATCATTAAGAGTTTAAAAATGAACTTTATAATCATTATTAAAAAAAAAGAGTGAAATTATGGAATTATCAAATAAATTTTATGCCTTTTACTTACATTCGAATTACACATGATTAACTTTATGCCAGTGACCGTCAGGATGATGATTGGAAGCTAGTGTGTGGCACAAAATGGATTCTAATCGATGTTCAATTTCAATTGGAAGATGTTGAGATCATTAGATCAAAAGTGAGGTTACGTAGTGGCTGTCTATTCTATTTCTGGGCCACAATTTAATTATGTTTTGAAAAGGACAATATGATCATTGGGCCGAAATTTCCATCAATCTTTTTCGTGGACCAGCCTTACAGTTTAGCCCATAGTGATAGGACAAAGCCCAATACAACTCCCTCACGTTAGTCACGTTAAACTGGACCACATAGCATAAACTCAGTTTCATAGGCATAGACGCAGCAGAGACCCCTCTATCGTCTCTAAGTAACTCCAATTTTTTTATTTTTTTTTTAAATTATAGGGGAGGGAGAGAGGAAGGGTTCGACCCCGGATGTACAGGGAGAAGCTTTTGTTCTCAAATAACTAGAACAACCCTACCAGCAAAAAAAATAAAAACAGGTTAACCCTAATTCTCAAAATAATAATATTATTTGAACCATATCAATTGTGTATTATCTCTCTAATAGAGATTAATTCATCTATATAGGATCCACCCACATAAGTAAATCTTATTTATATTATAGAGATGATTCACAAAATTATAAGCTAAGTGTTGATATTGCAACCACGTATTTGTTTTTACAAACACAACAGAAATAATGGCACCACTTTACATGTCAAAAACAGTATGAAGGTGTCATCTAACACTCTGTCAGGCATGTATAGTGTCATTTTATGCTGTTTTGAATTAGTAGTTAATCTTACTACTCACGCTAAAAGTTCGACTTTTGTCATCTCTCTTCTATTGAATTTTACAATTAAAAAAAAGGGGGTTAAAACATGTGCTCAGAAAAAGAGAGGCTGCATCTTAGTATGATTCATTTAAAATAGAAGACACAGTAGAGTGAGACACCTAGTTCCAATCCACAATTAAGAAAAAGACAATCACTTGTAAGCATCATCAACTATTCAACTACAAAGAAAATCTTATGGCTTATGGAAGCAAAATCTGTATTTGCTCCCTAAGATTTGTAGTTGTTGTCCCAGATATGCAAAGAAAAATATATACATATATATATATATATTTGACATTTCAGAGATTCAAACCCAAGATCCTCTGCAACTGTTCAAAATCAGCTCTTACTGACTTAAAAAAAGTCCAATAGTGGATTCAAACCAACTTGATTCATTAAAAAATTGGTCAAACCAACTTGATTCATCCAAATCTGCAAGGATATCTTCTCAAAGTTTCTGCGTACAAATATATTGGACAGAACAACTTGGCAAGCCATCAAACCAATTTGTCTTGAAAGCTATCCCATATGCCACCATTTTCCTTGTTCAATGTTTTGATTAGAGTTAATAATGAATTTTGCACAAGATAAAACCTGTGAGATACTATTGATCTAGTAGACTAGTATCCCATTTCTGCATCAGAGTATCATCAAAGCAAATCCCATATGGCATCATTGTCAAACTTTGGATTAGACAAAACAGATTCAGCACAAGATGATATATTGATATCTGTAAAACTGTTGTTCTAGTATCCAATGTTTGCATCACAATATCAAATCTCACGCAGCATAATTTCTCCTTATTTTCATTGACCAATCACTTTCAGCATGATCTGCCCCAATTCTCAAGCTCAAAAACAGTCTTAATGATCAACTCTTTAGCCTTGAACCCATCTAGTTGTTATTCATCATTTGAAATGACAACAAATGAGTTATGAGTTAGGCACCTAGTTTCAAACCAAAATAACAAGACAATAACTTGTAAACATCATCAAAACTACGAAGAAAATCTGATTGCTTATGCAAGCAAAATCTGTTTTTTGCTTCCTCTACTTTGCAACAGAGTTTGACAATAATATTGCAAAGATATATTCATCTGCATTCCGCATGCCATATACATATTCAAACAAAACCATCTGTATCTCAATTGACTTCAAAAACATCGATACTGGTGTATCATAATGACCCCTTTCAGAAGGATATCCTTGGAATTATCTTTCACTATTCCTTAACAAATAGCAGTCAAACTGACAAGGTAACTAACTGGCTCACCTAAATTTGCAAGATTTCTACAGACAATTATATTGGACAGCAGAAGAACTTGGATTCTGATTATTTAAGATTGACATGAAAGCAACTTGTTTTCATAGCTATCTCATACGCCACCATTTTCAATCTTCGGATTAGAAAAACAGATTTTGCACAAGATATGATATCCGTAAAACTATTGATCTAGTAGACTAGTACCCCCTTGTCACAATATCAAATCTCACGCATCACCATATCTTTGAATTACGAAATTCATTAAAATTAACATCACATATCCTCAAACTTGATTTGGATATGTCAGTTTATCCCATCTGTTTTAGGAGTAAAACTTTCACAGCATCATGCATAAACCATATGATAATGATGTCTATATGGTTATTGAACAGTATTTAGAGTCTACATCAGAGAAGAAACTCAGTTTTTAGATAAGCCATGGAGGAATAAAATACTGCCGCCTTTGACTGTGTCTCAATCATGCAAACAAGAGCTAGTGTTATTATTTATGTAACAAATAGTAATAAAACACATTGTTGGACTATATGTTATTTATGAGTGTTATTTATTAAGTCCAGAATCCATAGTATATCTGAGACAAGATTTAAGCAAACAAGGCAGACAAGTTAGATTTTAAGATATATACTAGGAAAGAAAATCAAGCTTTAAGATTGCATTTGAATCGAAAACTTGGACCAACGACAATTTATGAGTAGTTTAGATTGACCAAAGTGTTTCCAGCTTCCTTGGAGAAAGTAATCTCGATCTTTGTCATTAGCCACCGCGAATAGGTCAGTTATTTTTCTCAATGATCCTGAGCTTTCATTTGGTAATTAATAGATTATCAGTTGTTTTCACTGAGATCTTGGACCAGGCTAGCTATTCAAGATTTTGTAAATCAAACCCACAAATTTGACTTTATTTTCATACGCAATATATAATATATAATAATAATATTATAGCTCTAGTCATTCATTATCAATGAGTTAATATTATGAGTCTATTCATTCAGTATTAATTAGTAAATTTTGGAATATGGGATTTCGAAAAATTTAAATTTTGCATGACGAACTGTAATATATACATCATGATTATCTTCACTTATTCATCTATTGTCAACTAATTAATTTTGGATTGAATGTTCTAATTTTAACCATTCTTAGCCTAACAATATATATATTCTCGAATAAACACTTCCCATTGTCTCATTTGCATGGCTGGATCCAACTTGATCATTAGAAATTTGGAATCATAGATAGGCACATAATTAATTAGTGTCAAAATGACATATTGGTATACTAGTCACTCACTTTAATCATGCAGCAAATGAGAACAAAAAATTTGGTTCTTTTAATTACTCTTTTTTTCCCCGGTTCCTTCACTTTAAGAGACCAAATAATGATAAAAATTGCTGTAATACTCGTTTGAACCAATACACATATTGTCTAAATTAGGAAACGCACTTAAATCAGAGTAAAATGCGAGTTCGAAATTTTTTTTATTTTTTTTTTCTGAGGGGTCAAAAATGTCGGTTCCGCTCAAACACCCTTTATTTTCAATTTAATGTATAGCATAGTAAATTAATAATCAATCATATCAAAAAATAATGGCATTCGTAATTTGTAATAGTCTTCTGAACTAGTAGAGTTATTCGTAATAGTCAACCCTAATTATTAGTTTTCATTTTTATACTTACTTTTAAGTTTTAAGTTTTAAGGGAGGTCTGAATTTTACTCGTCAAAATAAAGATTTTGGAAGGGGAGGAGAGGTCTAGCCAATAACCATGGCCCATTTATTAAAAAAATAAAAAAATAAAAAGGCAATGTGGGGCAATAAACGACAAGCAATACATAATAAACAGCCCATAATAATTAACTAGGTAAGTCTTTCACTTAAATAATCGCATTACCTTTTTCTTTAAGCTGTAAACAACAACTACTCTCTTTCCTACTTTATTATGAAAAAAATAAAATCATATCAATATTAAATCTTTGGGTAAAAATAAAATACATTTTTGGTCATGTGTTTTGAGCCGAAAGTACATTTGGTGATAGTGATTTCAATTTTCCAAATTGGATTATAGTGTTTTATAATTTTTGCAATCTTGATACATGATAACATAAAAGATATTATTAAAATCAAATCTAATAGCTTGTTTAAACTAGAAAATCTTATTAAAGAATGACTAAAAATTATGTATACGACTTTGAATTTTTTATTTTCAAACAAAAATTTAAAGTTCAAACCCTAACAACATTTTTCTTGAAAGTAAGTTGATAATTTATTTTCAAATTGAAGATTTGAGTTTTGTTAAAACAAGATAAAGGTTGGAAAAGTTATATGGGAATTGGATTTATTTATATGCCTCGGATTCTGATTTTTGTGGTTTGGGAGGTTGCATGGGTTATCATTTTTGAGCAGGCATGGAAATTGTGGCAAGTTTTATATGGCAAAAGGATTAGGTGTAGGGGCAGATTAAATGGTGTACGTTAGGCGTTTGGAGTGAGAGGTTTTGTCGACTACATAAAAGGAGAGATGCTAGAGATCCCCAGCATCTCATGGACCCCAACTTTTATTCTATCTAATTGCCTCTGCAACCCTAGACATATCCTTTTATCTTTTGGTTTCAATCTTTTTTTCTTAAGCTAAAAATAGAAACTAAATTCAATCACACAAGATATATAATTAGCAGAGTTTAATTAGTCTCTAATCATTCCGGATTAACAATGTTTTGATATAGAAGTGGAATTATAAATTGAGTCTGACCATTTAAAAGTATATAAAATGTTTAGCCGGTTACTTTTATAAAACTATAAAGTAAATGATCGATGAACATCATGAACGTGAGTATATGGATTAGTATCAGTGGACTAACACCCACACCACACTTGTCAGCCATTCCGAATAGTAATGTATTCAAAGAGGTCGGTCTGACACCATTGACATATTCATAAACAAATATTAAGTCAGACAAAAAAAAAATATTTGACCTTTAATGGGTTTTTGGTTTTGGGCAATTTTCTCTTAATTAATTATACTACATTTGCTTAAGTCTACTGCACTTCAGTTTAAGTTTCACAATCACACAATAAATGGTCTGCTATATATGCTTCACTATAATACTATATCTTATTTTGGTTGACCTTACCTTTAAATATAGGTTCTTCTAGCCTAAACACATAATCCTGTATTATTATTAATTACCAGGTACAATGTATTAAGAATAGGCATGGATCAAGTGTTTTGATTGAAAACATGTTTTATATACTATGATATATATATGCTAGTGAATATATACCAAACACTTTTACCTCAAGTAATTTTGACTTAAGAAAACAAACACAAGGTATTGACTTAATTAATTAACATTCCTCTTTAACGGTTAACATGTAGCTGCTTTGAGGTCGTACGTACAAACAGTACCTTCACAAGAAATGCAATATTTGTTTCAAGTTGAGCCATTTTTGTCCAAAACTAAGTTGAATTATTGGTGGATATATTCTGAGATCCGAATCTTGATATTGATTCAAAATAATGAAAATGAAAAGAGAGAGAAGTTGGGCAACCTGAATCTTTCGTTAATTTAGTCATATTAAAAACCATTTCAACCACTTTTTTAATATATTGATCAATAAGTTTTACTTTTTGTTTCTTAATAAACTAACCAGTGAAGCTAGCTAGCTAGCTAAGTCATCTAATAATAAATCTTCATTGGACCACTCTTTCTTAGCCTCCTTATACTATATATATATAAAATAATATAGCCAAAGCCGTCATAGTGTACAAGTAGTAATAAGGAAGGCTGGTATTAAATATATATAGGTACTCCAATGTCAAACATTTAAAAGAAAAAAACAATATATGTTTGGGTAATTAAATACGGATTACTAAATCAAATAAAGGCTAATTAAGCAATTGTTTAAAAAATTGCTAGCTTCGTGGCCTTTTTCTTTTGTTTTAATTATAGTTAATAATAAAGCAAAACATTCGTGGAGTTCCTTTACTTTGTTATAATATTGGGTCATGGTCATGATCATGTTTACCCTTTACTAGCTGCCTACTGCCTACAATTCTTTGCCTCTAATATATAAATGCAGCTACCCTTACTAAACCGTATGCATCCTTTCGCATAGTTAAAGAGTCCAGTTCAGATTCATTAATTTAATTAAAAACTGTGGAGTTGACATTTTTTGGCCATCAATTTATAAATTTATTATTTTATAATAATATAAGCTGAAAATTGCAAACCAAAAATTGGCCAAAATAAGATAGCATATTCAAAAATTAACTTATAATATATTGACATTAAACATTGGTCTGAAGCATGCATTAGGCTTTTTGGTTGGTTCGATGGGGTGATCTATTTCGTCATGTTCTCTTATATATAATATTAAAATTCAAGTGCATTTAAATTTGGAGTCTATTCTAATAAAGTCACAAAATATCACTACAATGATAACTAATTATTGTTCTCCAAATCATTAAACGCATTTAATTTAGTTTAAGCATAAAAGCAAAATGAGAAGTATATAATGATGTAAATGTTTACATTTTTGTGATATATA
>QANT01008505.1:0-11950 GCA_003254885.1 Purshia tridentata | reverse complement strand
AAAAAAAAAAAAAAAAACTTCATTTTTTTTGTTTTCTGCTATTTTTTGATGTGTTTATACACAAAAAGAATGAAAATTTTGTATAAGTTGTTTTTTTTTTGCAAAGTAAAAACAATCTTCAAAGGTACTATAACGCGCTAGAGTAACGCCGCTACAGTAATGTTAGCACCTAATTTTTAAAAAGTAAGTCGGTTGGGAATTAGACTTTCACATTTGGGTTTTTTAAGCACTACTTTTGTCCAAATAGACTTATAAAAAATTAAAAAATAAAACAAAACTCTAAATATATATCTAGACTGAGCAAGTCCACATGAGCTAATTTGTTTGCAGCCAATATGCTGCTGAGTTTTGGTTTTTTATAGTACTTTCATTTGGTTTGATATAATTTGGCGGTGTGGTTGGAGTTCTTGCTCAACGATAAATGATTGATGTGCAGTGTTGTGCATCTCAACTCTCATTTGAAATTTTCAAAACAAAAAAACAAAAAGCAAAAAGGCCATTTTCCATTATGGTCTAGTAACAATAGCCGCATTTTTATTTGAAGATGCCTATTTGTTCACGAGTAATTTGGGTATAATATTTCATAGGAAGCCTTCTAAATGCGTGAGCCACTAGGTGTGGCACTGTGGCCCATCCCGCCCACCCTATGAGGCCTTCTACTGTAGCAAAGCTATTTTTTGATAGTCAAATATCATTTTGAGTGTGTAAATAGTGTTTTTAGGGTATCAGTTTCACTATAGTGTTGATACTCATTTGAGTATCAGGATTTTGTATGTAATTAAATTATGTCTATTATAGATTAAGTAACTTATAATTTAAAATTTATAACCTAAATATTTCTGAAAATACCATTAATTATATTGAAAAAAAATCTTTAATTTAAAGTTAATATTGACTATATTTGAATATTTTATTTATTTACCCAAATTAAAAATATATATATATTCACTCAAAAACCATAAACACAACATAGGTTATTTTATTTCACATATTTAATGCTGAACAATAATCAAGTGGATTTTTTATCTTTTTTTTCTTTAAAGAAAAGAAAAAGTGTAAATTAAATTATACGGCCTACCCAGGCCCCAGATCATATATGTACAAAGTGTGACGAAATTTCCTACACTCTTTAGATACTAATTGCGACACATGATCTTCACCTAAAAATCCCAAAATTAAAAATAAAATTAAATGGAGAAAAGGAAATATGATATAGCCAGCAGCCCCATCTGCTGCTCCAATGCCTTCTCCAAAGTTCTATCTTAGCTGTCCAACTTGTACACATTGAAGGAATACAGTTGAGCTGTAGACAAGTATTTACACATAGCCAACGACCAAAATTAAGCAAAACTTTAATACTATATTCGAATTGATCCTCACAAGGGGCCACGTATACAACAGCCGGACCGGCCGACAGTTCGCCATCTAACCACTGCCGGCCGGTATGTATACTACGCGCTTTTCCGGCGGCCGGCGACTTCTCACAAATGGTTTTGTCTCTACAACATCTTCCCTTGAGCCACATATCACTGCATGCCTTTGCCAAAACCCTTTAAAGTAGTAATTCTTGCTCTTTTTCTTCCTCTCATGAATATTTCTGTTACCATTTAGTAATGACCTACTGTCTTCCTTGCATTGAAGGCTGCGATGATCTCCTACTAGGAACCCCTTGTGAAGCTTGTCTTTGTCACCACTAGACTCTATGAGTCGATCCAACTGCCGAGCAATACTCTCAATTTCATAGGTATCAAGAAGCGAATGATGATGATGATGATGATGATGATGATGATGATGATGATGAGGATGATCATCATCATCATCATCTGCTGCAACATTAGGAGTTCCTTGTTTGGCTATATTTTTCATAGCTTCTAGCTTGTACTTCGATGGTTGAGGGGTATGAGTCGTATGACAAGTCCTTCTCATAGCATATTCAGGTATTGGCTTGGCCTCTGAACCCGACCCATGTTGGTACCATGCCCATGCAGCTGCCTTTACTGATGCCAATTCATCGGTGCTGGATCCTCTAGCCTGCTTGCTTCTCTCCATGGCCGTAAGGGTTTGTAGACTAATAGGGAAAAGTACTTGTAAATAGCATAGAAAATGAATATAGGGGTTGTTTGGAATGATATATATAGGATCCAATATGTGGGAAAATGAAGTTCCACGCTACAAAGAGAGCAAGGTAGGTATATGTTTTAGCCTTGTATAGCTGTAGCTTATATCATTTTTCTAAAGAAAGGTATATAAGATCATTAAAAATAAAAAGGTATATATATAAGATCCTTTTGGTTCCAAATCAATAACTGATGGATCTTCTTAGTATTAATTTTGTGCTTAAGTTATATTTAAGAAAAAAATAATTTTAATCTCTATGTTTTATTCCGAAAACATATTTGATCTCTATGTTTTATTCCAAAAACATATCTAGTTCATGTGGTTTCAAATTTCACATTTGGTTCTTATGTTTTATATTATTTGTAATTTTAGGATATTTTAAACAAACATGAAATTGAAAATTTAATTTTGTTAAAATTGTCTTCATGTTCTATGTAACATAAAATACAGTGACAAAAAAAATAAAATTAAAAAACAACATAACCAAAATCTGTTTTCGGGTAAAACATAGAGACAAATAACATTACTTTTTCCTTACATTTATATTACTTTAGATTTGGGTATAATTATTTTTTATTATAAATTTTAAATTTTAAAGCTTAAATACTTAACTAGTACTAAAAACATTAATTGAAAATCTTTATTTCAGATATAATGTGGGACTGTGTGCATTTTTGGCTGCAATTTGGTCCTGTAGTGTAGTGTTGTCAGAATTGAGTATGCCATTGAAGAGAAATGGGCATGGGGCCCACTTGTAGCCTTATGTTTAGTTGCCATCATTAGGGAGGGTTATCTTTTCTTTTTCTTAATTGTCACTTTCTTGGTGTTTTATTTTAGTGGGCTTGAATTCCACAGATTGATTGATTGATATTGATACATATTACATTAGGTGGAATTACTGTTATCATTCAATTGTATTAATACACTATTATAAGATTACCATTACCATTCAATTGTCTTGGTTGAAGCTGCAGTTACTGTAGCACTTTGCCCATGTAGCTTTCCAATTTCTAATAAATAGATAAAAACCTATTTTTACTTTTTTGACAAAAAAAAAAAAATTACTCTCAACATGCTTTTGTCCACAATTAAGAACTCTTCGAACAATTCCATTGCAAAATAAAAAATAGACCCTAATCACCATGTAAGTTTACATTTGTTAAAAAGCATTTGAAAAGAAAAATAAACCTAAAAGAAACTTGTGAGACCCCTCTTGTATTGCTGTTGGGGTTGTTGGCAACTAAACATTGGGTAAATTACATTTTAGTACCTCAAATACATACCATCAATTAAAGGAAAAAAAATTCAACACAACAAAATTACAAGTAAAATTGAACCCCTTGTCCTTTCCTTTTGTTTTCTTATTCTCTTGCATCTTCTTCCCCACATCTTTTGCAGATTGCCCCCACCCCCACCTGTACATCATGGCTTGTTATCATTCAATTGTATTAATACACTATTATAAGATCATCATTACCATTCAATTGTCTTGGTTGAAGCTGCAGTTACGTGTAGCACTTTGTGCATGTAGCTTTCCAAGTTCTAATGAATAGAATAAAAACCTATTTGTACTTTTTTGACAAAAAAAAAATTATTTGTACATTGACTTAAGAAAGAATGAAAAATTTTACAAAATAATTCCAACTTATATATTGGAGTCAAGAGAAAATTTTGTGCAGAAAACTCTCCGCTACATCATCATGTTGAGTGACAGAAAGCGCCCATTAAAATTACACAATTAGCCCTCCTCTTTCTCTCTCCTCCATTCTTTTGTTCTCTCTGTGCCAAGTGTTAACTTTTAAATGATATTCCCTACCATTCAACATGATAACGTGACAATAAATTCCCTATTAAAGTTCTTCTCTTGGAGTCAATTCTGGACTCCCATCTCAATTGACCTATTTATTTAAGATGCAAGTAAAGATATTTCGTCAACTTAATCCAAATATATGTTATTCTCATTGGTGAAATTGTCAATTCATTGACCAATAAAAAAAGTGATTATAGAATTAAATTGAAAAAAGTTATAAAAAGAAAAAGAAAGGGGAGGATGCAAACCCTCCCTCCCCCACACCGACCCTCCTTCACGGCCATCGTTTTGTTGCTGACCTTGATTATAGAATTAAATTGAAAAAAGTTATAAAAATAAAAAGAAAGGGGAGGATGCAGACCCTCCTTCACGGCCATCGTTTTGTTGCTGACCACCTCCTATGTGCCAGCGACCCTCCCTTGTATCGATGATCCCACCTTGACCCTCCTTTTTCTCTTTCTTTCTCTCTCTACCTGGCAAGAACGCTACCAGAGCCAAAGGGTACTAGTGGCTTCATCAACTTCTTCCTCCCTTCTTTTGATTAGAATACCCAAAAAAGATTTGCAATTTAGAAATCATTGAGACAATAGAAAAGGCACAAAATCCAACATTGTATGCCTTAATTCGAAATTAAATAAGGGAATTCTTTTTTTTATTTTTTTATTTATCTGGTTTTTCTTATTGACTGTGCAAAATATGTATATAGGGTTTGCTTGTAGTCTTTGGTCAGATCCAATTGAACAAATCCACCTCCAATTTCACCTTTCTTATATGTGTTTGATCATACTGACTAAGATCCTGTTTGGGGTTGTACGTTGTTGGACATTCAAAAGCAGCTTTGTATTACAATTCTAGTTAAGCCAAAACAAGTTTGGTGTATGGTAAAAAAAGGTTTAGAATAGAAGTGGACATTACTCTCAACATGCTTTTCAAATGATGTCTAGAGTTAAGAACTCTTCGAACTATTCTGTTGTAAAATAAAAAATAGACCCTAATCACCATGAAAGTTTACATCTGTTAAAAAGCATTTGAAAAGAAAAATAAACCTAAAAGAAACTTGTGAGTAGGGGTGGGCATAAAAACCATGCAACTGGAACACCGGACCACACCAAAGGCTAAAAAATTGAAAAAAATCTGAGTTGACCAAAAATTCAACACAGGAGAAGAAAACCAAATTGGACCGGCTTGGTCTGATTTCGGCATCGGTTCTAGTCTTACTTGCACCAAACCAAACCGGACCTGCCCGGAAAATTAATTAATAAATTAAAATTTTTTAGATATATTAATTTTATGTATATTTATTGGTTTATATATGTTTTAATTTACATTATAGAGTCAAAAAGAAAAAAAACCAAACCCCCTATAATAATTTATAAATTTTATACATTTTTGTATATATATTTTTCTTGTTTTTTAATTTATTTGGCTAAACCCTATACCCTAAATTCCTAATCAATTATTTTATATGGTTAATGCTCAATTTATTTTTAGGGTATTTAATAGAGTATTAGTGTATATAGTATATGGTTAATGGTAAATGGCCAACTAAAATAAAAAAATACTATTAGTGTATAGGTATTTAATAGACTTTACGGTATGGTTAATCGTTATAAACTATATATGTTGCATATATTATATATGTTATATAGTTATGTCATGATCCACTAACATATATAACTATATACCCTAACCATTATAACCATATATCCTATACACTAATATACTATTAAATACCCCTATAAACTAGTAGTATTATTAATTTCATTTTGCCATTAACCATTACCCTTATACTTTAACCATTAACCATATACCCTATACACTAATACTCTATTAAATACCCTATTAACCAGACTTCCTTAAGCAACTATGAGACCAAAATAGAATTGAGTTGTAAAACAACTCCAACAGTATAAGGAAAGTGGGTTGTCCATGGAGAAGAAGAAGGCGGTGGGGTAGGGTTAGAAAACGGCATTCTCACCGTTGGTGGAAGGGTTGCAGCAGAAGTTGTTATGATGGTGAAATATGAGAGTCATATGCTGGCAGTGGAAGAAATGGGTAAAGGGGTGAGGGTAGAGGTAGGGCCGAGTGTGGTGGCATAACCCAAGATGGGATTTGGTTGGTAAAGAAAAAGGAATGGAACCGAAGGTGAGAGGGGGTTCGGAGGTTCAGCAGAGGAAAAATTGGAGGTTAAGGTATGAACACAGAATGCTTCAAGCAGAGTGTGTTGAAAGGTAGCACTTTGATGTTGAATCAAGGCTTGGAATTCGTGCTGGCCGGTGTGAGGATAAAGTGCAATAGCCTTTGTTAAATCAGCCCTTACACCTACCTCAAATTCTTCCCATTGAAGTCTAAATGAGGCCAAAGATTCTTGGACTTGCAGCAATTGTGAGGAAACAGTAGCGTCAGAGGGGCAATTTGGTCAACTCAATGGACCCATGTGCCCATGGAGGTGAAGGCTCTGATACCAAATTGGAAGGCACCAAAGAAATAGAAAGGGAAGCAATAGAGAAAAATAAACTGAAAAGGAAATATTTCATTATTTGTTCTATTCCAAGGCACTAGAAAAAAATAACCAAAGAAAGAAATTTGCAAGAAGTTTTTTATCATTTTTTTGTTTTCTTACTTTCTTATATTTCTTAATATTTTTTTGAAAAATATTAAAAGTTTTTGTACTGTTT
Source organism: Purshia tridentata (assembly GCA_003254885.1). Classification (NCBI taxonomy): domain Eukaryota; kingdom Viridiplantae; phylum Streptophyta; class Magnoliopsida; order Rosales; family Rosaceae; genus Purshia; species Purshia tridentata. The sequence continues at coordinate 5,344 of QANT01008505.1, read as the reverse complement.
TTATTATTTATTTGTCTACGTAGCATCATTGATCTATGTGTCCATTTTAATCAACCCCAGCTGCACGCCATGCCTACACAATATCATTTCCAAGTCATTTATTAAAAGTTTTTGTACTTTTTTTATTATTTATTTGTCTTCGTAGCATCATTGATCTATTTGTCCATTTTAATCAACCCCAACTACACGCCATGCCTACACAATATCATTTCCAAGTCATCACTCAAGGGGGGTTTAGACAGAGGGTCTAATAGAGGTATGTATTAGCCAAAAAATGAAGATGCAGTATGAGATCGTTGAATATTGAACTCAAAGTACCAACTTGCAATACGAAGTATACTTGTGGTGCTAAAACTGTTGCCAATAAACATTTTGATACTTTGTTCGTTTTCATTTTGTATCCATTTATCTTCTCAAAGGCAAACAATAGTCAAAATAAAAGCAAACGCATGTGGGTGATTACGGGTAAGAAAGATTTTGAGAGAGTATTTTGTGTAAAATACTCGAGGAATTAAATTTTGAATTTTTGAGGGTTCAAAAATATAAAAATTTCAAAAAAATTTCAATTTCGTTGAAAATTTAGACTAAAACAATTGAGACTTTTAACAAAATTTCGACAATTTCGATTCAATAATATTTCAAAACCTCACAAAAATAAATTTTAAAAATTTAATTCCATGATAATACTATAATATATGGTTCATGAATCATGAATTTAGATTTAAGAGCGCTCAAGGCACTAATCAATTATTACGTGAAGGGGAATGTGTTAGTTCTATGATATTTAGCTCTATGATATTTGTTGTTTTCTTGAAACAATCACATGTATTTACTTTGTAATTATCACACTCACAAGCTTTAGACTAGAATTAGGATCAAGAAAGTGTGAAATGAAAAAATCAAGCTGGAATTTGCAAAGCAAGTGCTGTAGGTAAAATTCATATCATGAATTTCACGAAAACTAGTTTTGTGCATGTTTGACAAGGAGTGTTATTTTGATTTCACTGAAAATTTTGACAAAATTTCGATTTCTCTAGGGTTTTAATAAAAAGGACGGAAATTGTTATCACGTAAAGCATCACCACCAAGTCCAATGTTCTAGCCTTTTCCCATCAACCAAGGCCACCGGCGGGACCCAGGTGTCAACCATCTACTCCATGCCAGCCAGCCACCCCGTGCGCAGAAAATTGCCAGAAGAAAGCCAACCACCGCTGCTAGCTTCTTTCACTGATTCCGGCCACCTCTGAACTCCGGTAACCCATGTTTTTGGTGGGTATTTCTTCTCTCACCATGGGTTTTTATTCCCCTAAGGTTTGGGGTGCTAATTCTTTATAATTTTGATCTTGACTTCTAGGGTTTAAACCAAATTTTGGAAATTTGGACGAAATTGTTGAAATTTTGACAAAAATAATATGGGAGTGGCATTTTGTTTCGGACCCCCAAAAAAAACTCGAAATTTCATTCTTTGATGTTTGACTAGTTATCTTCTAATCATAAAAACATATTTCTTCTCACGTGTACTGAATCATGAATTGAGATTTGAGACGATGTATTTACTCTATAATTATCCCACTCAGAAGCTCTAGACTAGAACTAAGATCAAAAAAGTGTGAAATGAAGAAATCAAGCTGGAAGTTGCAAAGCCAGTGGTCAAGATAAAATTCATATCATACATTTCACGAAAGCCAATTTGTGCATGTTTGAGTAGTCATCCTCTGATCATAAAGACACATTTCTTCTCACATGCATTGCACATGCAATATCCTCACTTAAATGAATTCACATTTACTGTACATGACCGGGGCAGTCTTCTTACACCTCAACTGATTATTCCTGATTTTTAATGACACTATATGATTGGATATTCACACTCTCATGTGTTTTAAACCCATTTTTCTCTGTATGATTGGATTTTGTCTCTGTGATTGGATATTCAAACACTCTCATGGATATTCACACACACTATATGATTGGATTTTCTCTACTTTAAACCCATTTTTATTTCAACTTTAGCCTTAAATTTTAAACTATCAAACCTTAACCCAATTGAATAATCTTATACTCATTTCAAAGATAGTAACATTTTATTTACAACCATATATTTATTTTAAATAAACCTTTAAATCTAAAGATATTCGTACCCAAAGTAGGATACTCAAAATGTTCTTCATGTTTTTACAGAAACTTTTTTATATTTTGTAAAATTCTCTTTACACCCATATTTTTAGAAATTGAATTAAGATTTTTATTTAATATGAAATGACCAAATTATCCCCCATTTGATAAAAAATGTAACAGAATTGAGGGAAAGTCATTAATTGGAACAAACGAATAGTTATAGTCCTTAATTTATTGAAAAACTAATAGTCTTCAATAGAAAATAGAGGTATAGTTAAAGTCTTTTTGCTAAAATTTTCTCTTTTTAAAAATATGCACATCAAATGGTTACTCAATGGGTATTAGATACAAAAAACTAAACAATGTTGGACTTGTATAGAGAATTTTTTCAATGTTGAAGAAGATGATAAAGTTATTTTTTTTCAGTGGGTTCGATCTCCACTTTAATAGTTGCAGCAATTGTGGGCTGGTTTCTTTTTCTCCTACTTCTCCGGGTGTGTTTACTTTGTGGGAAAATAAAGAATGCGAGAGAATAAAGAGGTGTAACTAGAAGTGAATTGGTCAAAGTAATTTTGAAATGAGCTGGGTTTAATTGTAATCGTTAAATAGGGATCAGAAGGGCTCGGGGATGTTGGTTTCAGGTGCTTAATTAGGTTTTCTATTTGAAGTTTGTTGTAATTGTTCAATTCTGATAAGAGGTTAGGGCATGTTGGTAATTTTTGTTGTTTTTAAGCCTAAACATGTGGAAAGGCTTTAGGGGCGGCAGGGGTATTTCTATATTCCAGGGGGCGGCAGCAAAATCCTATAAATCTTAGGGGATTCAATATTTTCACCCTTTCAAGAACCAATTTTACTTGGGAAACAAAAGTTGGTGTAGGATTTAGTAAGTAATTAATAGACTATAAATACAATAATTTGATAGAGAACATAATTTGTTTTGCACAAGGGCGTTTTACCAAACTGGTCTTGATTTCGTTTCTTGCTAGTTAGTAAACACTTTCAAGAAAATAGTGTTGAAATTTTTACTTTATTACAGTTGAACCAGCAAAGATACACAAAATCATGTACTAGCCAACTGGAGTAAAAAGCTAATTCATCAACAGAACAATGTCCTAAATCACCAATGCACAAAAATAAACAAAATCATGAAGAGGATTCTTCATTTTTCACTCTACAGTCATGTGGGCTTCATATTACAGTACCTGCTGCATCAAACATCATGGAGTATTACCTTTTTTAGCTGTAACTGCTGCTGCAACCAGAATTCGGCAGCCAACTGCTTAGTTTTTATGTTTCCTAGTAGGAGAAAGTTCGACCTCAAGACGCTTAATTTCATCTCTCACATCTTGCAAACTGATTCTTCCAGCTTGCTGTGTTCCTTCTGCAGTTCTATCACTATTCAACCTCAAAAGATGCTTCAAACAATTAAGATACTCGGTCTTTATTTGAGGAGATTCAGCGATTGATCTCTCAGTTACAAACTACAAATAGTTAAATGAGTTAAAAACTAAAATTATAAAAATAAACATATACAGCACATTGAATATCCAAAAATTTTAAGCTAAGATGATGATGATGAAAAAACAAAAAGGAATTTTAGTTGCATTCGCTTGGGTGACTAATATGAACACGTATTATGTACCAAAAAAGCAACTCCTGATAATAACTGAATAAGTGTTAGGATTATGGTTTCAGGTTCGAGGACATATCAAATATTTTACAAATATGCTTCACTTGATGTAATCTATAGATACTTCTCCAGACCCTGCAACAACTTTCTATTTAATAAAGCAACAAAGTTTATAAAATTTTTGCAAATATGGATTTCAAACTCAAAAAATAGGGACTTTTGAGTTCTTATTAAGTCAGTAGTGAACCATCTTGCGATACAAGTACATAATCAATGAGAACATACTTAGTTAACAAATATAAAATCTTAAAATTAATCACTTAACCTTATTTCCGTCCATTTTTTAATTCAAATTAGTAACATTAAAAGAAAATTACATCCTAATTGCATTCAGTACCTTTTATCTTAGTAACTACCCGTATGAAGGGGTAAAAAACTACATAAAACAAATAAAGAAAGATCAATAAGTTGTGAACACAAAATGTACCTCTTTGTAAGCAGAAATGCATCTAAATAGTGCATTCTCGGCTTCAATATTAGGTGAACACTCAACCTGCTACATAACACAAACATATAGTAATAGGTCAGCCAATTCGAATTGAAAGATTATAAATTGAAGAATAAGAAGATTTACACTTTTCTTTGTAGTACAAAATAGTTGCAGCAAATAATGATTGGGGTCATTATTACATCATGAAACAATTAAAATAATGTTTGCAAAAGTTAATGCCTACCATAAACAGTGACTGTAATTTGAAGAGCTATTTTATTACAAATTGGCTGCTTAGGTGTCAAGCACTAAGAATGAGCAACTCTCCATACAACTTTCGAGTTACATAATTTTCTTGAAAATTTAAAGAATGCTTATTTCCAAAAAAGATTGCGAAAAAAGTAAGAGTGATTTAAAAGTTGGTAGACAATTCCAATGGTGTATAATACAGATTAGTTGAAAAAATTGATAATTTGCACCACTACAAAAGACTTAATAGAGGACGCATAACAGAGGAGGTTTTAGGATGGTTTTTCATTTTTCTGTCCTTAAGGGTAATTTTAAGACTTATGATGGTTTAATTATTGACTGCTTTGTTTTGTTGACCACTCAAGACGCTTTCTTAAACAATGTTAGAAATGTGGTAAGAATAGTATTATTAGTGTTTTAATAATATTCTGAAATATAGTAATTTTTTTTTGGACTCATTAAGCATTCGATACACCCCCTCTGTACTCGCTTTCCCCTTTCACTCATTGCTCTCCCCTGAAAATCCATCACCAGTTGTCCTTCATCGTCACTCGACCATAGCTAGCTCCGTTTCCAAATCGGGCACTACTCCTTCCTCCGGTCCCAAATCACACAGGCGCTACACCTTCTTTCTCTGTTCCCAAATCAGGTAACCCTAACTTTGACTCTCTCTCTCTCTCTCTCTATATATATATATATATATATAATCATATGGGTATATTAGCTATCAAACTCTTTTCCACATCCAATATTCCTACTCGCATTCGACGAAACCTAGCTTCTTAAATTTACAGTATTCTTCTTAAAGAAGCTTGTTTTTTACGCTCCAACCATTAAATCTAAAATCCCATCTCAAG
>QANT01008504.1:74774-119118 GCA_003254885.1 Purshia tridentata | reverse complement strand
GTTTTAGAGGAGCTAGCCAGTTGGTAATTACAAATTTTTTTTCTTTTGGCCACTGGTAATAACAAATTAAAGAAAGGAAATGGAGAAAGCAAAAAGAGTGTACAGTAGAGGCTAGGATTTCTGAGCTTCCTCGTAAAGGGGACCAAAGTCAACAGAAATTACTTTGACTCTCTTCTCTTTCTTCTTTTTGCTTTTTTCAGACTGTTGTCTTTCTTACATCGTACAAAAAACTGACATTGTAAGCAGCTTTTTGTAGAGATTTATAAATCATAAAGCCTCTGTTTTTATTTTTATTCTTTACATGACGAGTACATGCATGTGTCATAAACCATAATAATTGCAACGTGAAATGGGAACACATTGTTAGAGCATTTTTAAAAGGTTTTGTAAAATTATTCTTTAAAATCATATTTAGTGGTTTATATCTCAATTTGAAAAGTGATATTTGCTATTTGAATTTTTTACTTTCTAAAAAACTTCTAATTTTAAATATTTATATCTATTATATGCACTAATTATTTTTATTTTTTTATTAAGTAATTATTTTTATTTGTTCTATGCACTACTTATTTTTAAAGTTTAATTTATTCATTTCAAATTTATTATTAAAGAAAAGAGAATGAAAATTGTATAAGAATTATAAACAAATTAATATTTGAAGAGAGGAGAGAAGGTCCTAAATTTGAAAAGAAATTGAATTTTCAATTGAAGATTCATTTCGAAGAATCTTTTGAATCCCAAAATACTCTTTTCTCTATTCAAAAAATGAAAAATTCTTCATTTGAAGAATCTTTTAAAAATGCTCTTATGTTGCAAGTTGCCCCTAGCAAGATTTTCTGGTTAAGTATTTAATTTGAATATAATTAACATTTTCTACACACAAAACAATTGTTCTGTCCTATATATCATAGGTTATTGTCAAGTAGATTAATTAATGTTGCATTTAACTTTAATCAGGTGCTAAACAAGTGGAAGTGAACAGAAAGCAAAGCCGGGTGACAGTGACAGGTTATGTGGAGCCAAACAAGGTGTTAAAGAAAGTGAAGAGCACAGGGAAGAAAGCAGAGCTTTGGCCTTATGTCCCTTACAACTTGGTGGCTTATCCTTATGTTGCCGGAGCTTATGACAAGAAGGCTCCCTCTGGTTATGTGAGAAACGTGGCTCAAGCACTTCCTAACCCAAATGCACCAGACGACAAGTACACCACTTTGTTCAGCGATGAAAACCCAAATGCATGTTCCATCATGTAATTAATTAATTAATTAGCTAGCTAGCTTAGGCATGCATTTGTGATGAAGTTAATTAAGAAGTTTATTAAGAAGGGATATGGATCGAGTCAACTAGACTAGCTACCTACTGTATGCGGACTAAGATGGATCTACGTACTGCCACTTTGTGCTTTAACTGAGTTTGTAAATTACTTAGGTTGTAATTAAGATGGTCTCCTTTTTGTGTAATGCTTAAATATGTGCCACTTTGTTCTCTACTTGGATTATTTATAAATCTGAAACACATACTTATTTATGTAACACTCAACTTAATCAATATATATTTCAAATTCACACTCTAATAATTATATAATTAAATACTTATATTGTGAATATGAATACAATCATTCAAGCATTAGCATGTATATTTGCCACTAAAAACAATTAAACAATCGAATGAGTGTTTAAAAGATATATATATATATATATATGTAGCCTCTGTGATTTATATATATGTGCCATGAAATGGAAGAGTATATAAATATGAGTAATGTTAAGTATATCACATTTTAATACTATCGTATATACCATCATCTCTTTAATAAAGGTGATACCTATTTATATTGGTGAGTATACAATTGATAACCAAATGTGTTATACCTAGTTTTTTCCTATAAATATCGTACGTTGAAGTGACAAAGCTAGCCAGCCAAAAGCACAAGTCTTTTTCCTGTAATGCTTACTTTACGATATATTTGATTATTTATACATTAATGATGTGCCCCACCAACACCGATCAACCATCTATATATTTAAATTCTAATTCATATAGCATGAAAACAACAAAAGATATGTTAGACTTTTCAAATTGCTTAGTACGAACTTAAATATGTTTATGCAGCCCAAAATTATGGGAAGAGGTGCTCCTTTTACTTTACATTGGGAATTTATAGGATAAAGTACAAATTGGACTTCGTACATACGGTGTGCAAGTCCTTAATAAAAACAACAAAGTTTCATTTCATTTTGGTAAAACTTGACAAAAATGTATTGTTGAAATGGATCATACGCACTACCCTATTCCTAGCCTCGGGGTTGTTGCCACGTGTAACAAGCCCAAGCATAATTGGGATGAAAATTGAAAGGACCCTGCATGCATATTCCGGAAATATGTAGAAGTATTGAAGGGAAGTCTGGCCAGTTGCCATTTGCCAATATCTTTACTCATAAATATCATTGAAAAGATAAGCTTCATGTAACTTTCACCCCTCACCTGCTAAGATGGATATATATTATTAATACATAACCCATAAATAGTTACATACATTAATTGAAGAGATAGGCTTCATGTAACTCTCACCCCCACTACAATTTGCTTAGCTAAATCAATATATAATGGGATTCATGTATCTTTATTTCATCTCTATCTGGTTGGTTAGGTCATATATAGAATTAAGTTGTCCTTTTATCTGTTATATATGCATGAATGTAGTTCATGTTTTTACGGCTACCATAAAAACGCATAAGACAACATTATCGAATATCATGAATTGATTTGACACCACTGAGATGTGTTATCCTTTGTTCAACATTCAAAAAACCAAATTGAAATTTGAAACGCAAAGTGTGCCTTTAGCTTCCTTCTCTTTGATTGACTGTGTCACTAATCGACCAGCTAGCTTTGTTCAAAAAGTAGAGTGTATATACCAATACCATAGGCATCAGACTTTCTATTCTAATATAAAGTTGACATGTACGTAGCAAAAAGTATAAATTTTTGGCACTAATTAAGTCAAAAATCAAGGAATAATGTATGCTTAATCCTTAGAAACTGAATTACCACATTGGCTGGTTTATGAGCAAGGACTAGCTTGCGAAAATATAAATGCTGCTGGATAAGTTACTCGCTTTTTAAAGTTGAAAGTTGAAACTATGTTTTATACCGGCCATTTTAATTGGGTCGGTGATCAATATTCAAAATGTGCAGGTTCTTATTATCAGGATAAGTACTACCAGATTAAGTGTGTGAACTCATGTTTGAATTTGAATTGTTTTGAACTCTTTATCTGTTGAAGTCGGTTTCAACTAGTCATAGGCTGATCTAGCCTTCCTCCTTTATTGTTGCAAGCTGTTACTTGTTATCACAAACTGTGTATATATATCGTAAGTCAATAATACAATTTGGTGATTTGAGTTAATCTGCAGTTTCTATACCTATCTCAATCGTTCTTTGGCATTCTATTTTGGCTGAAAAAGCATATTCGAACATGAAATGGTTGGTAGTAAAATGAGAAGAGAGAGTGAAAAAGGTTGCGTTGGTCGGTTGCCTCCTTGGATTTGGAAAGTTTGAAAAGTGAAATCAAATAGGGAGCAAAAGCTTAAGAAAGTGAAAAAGGTTGCGTTGTGTCCTGGGAACAAGACCAGATAAGTGGGCATTATATTATTCTCCAAGAAATGAACCACACTGGGCCAGAGGCCCATAAAAGAACTGGGCCTAAGCTCATAATCCCGGGTTACTCGCTTCAGCTTTGCCTTTCGCGTTAATGCACTTTACATGGTGAAGGTAAAAGAGGCCCAGCTTGTCAAAATTACAATATTCACATGCTCTATGAAAAGCCCAATGTAGTTTTGTGGAAGAATTGGACATTGAAAACGAATAATAGCGAAAATGATTAAGGGTGATTTATAGGCCGGTCCAATTTTTTCTCTTCTCTTAGACTAATACCTTAATACTTTTTTATTTTTGNAATGATTAAACTATAGTATTTACAAAGAACTGGCCAAAAAAACAACAAAAATATGCTCTATAGTCTGTAGGCTTTGAAGTTTGGAGTCTACGGGTGTGGGCTATTTTAATCGACCTAAAATGGAGGGCAACGAGCAGAGCAGAATCACCTAACATGCACACAAATATGCTTCAAACTTCAAAGCCACCATTGTTTTGACTTTTAACCTTTTCCAATTCCACATGTGTTTTTCCCTTATCAAAAGTTCAAAACCTTCATAAAAAGGAATTAGAATTCAATTGCAAGGAAATTCCAATTGCTAACGACAGGTTGCTAGAATGGGAGAGATATGGGATCCGTACGATTTCTACATTTTTGTACAATAATATTATAGAAAGTTTTTTAGGTATTATATATCCATACACATGACATATCCATGTGGTGTATAAGCATGTGACACAATCTTATCCATTTGGTGTATAATTTAAGAAGGATATTTCACACTCATCTTTTTTTTATTTGCACTCTTTTTTATTTAAAAAATAAAAAAATAAGAAGTACAAATATTAAAAAAAATGGGAGTGCATAGTTAATGGATAAACTGCTTAATTAGTAGCTTTAAATCTACTGCCATAAATTTTTTTTCCCAAAACCAAACAAGACCTCTAACCAAAACCAATCATCCATTCCTCTAGTTCAGTTGGACTTGGTGTGAAGTTCACCATAAGCAATAGGCCATCATTGTAGCCCTGGCTTGAAAAGAAGAGAAGAGAGTCAAAATCCGTGTCCAAAAAGAAAAAATCTGAGATTATATCTCTCTCTGTGTCTATGTGTCCCCAGGAGTAGAATCCAAAGCAGATCAACTGTGGGTTTCTTTATGTGATTAGATCGATCACAGCCATTCACTCTTTCTTGTGCATGGGATCCCAAAATTGTGGGTCCCTTGTGTGACCTGTACCATAAGCCATCCGGATCCTCGTGATCTAAAATCTTCATCCAAACTCCCCTTCAATTTTCTGAGATGCTGATCTCAGAGAATATGAACCCCGGCCCCATAAAGGAATTAATTTGAAACCCTGGTCTCTGTAGGTTGTATTGTAATTTGTAGCCTTGTAGGTAGAGATGAGATTAATTAGAGAAATAAAGTAAATAATGAAGAAGGCAGTGGCAGTTAAGGGCAATTATGGTAGAAAATTAATCATAGACTCCGTGAAGAAGAAGCAAAGAAAAAGAAAAGGGTGTTTTGGGTTGGAACAGCATGCAGTTGAATTTGCAGGTGATGCTGGGAGCAAGTAATGATGGTCCTAAATTAAACTACTTATTTACTTCACTTTTGCCTTTTTGTGATTGCGTGCTGCCTCTACTCTGTAGCGAGCTACTGAGCTAGCATTAAAATAAAGCACCAACCCACAAACAAAGTAACAAACCCCTTCAGACTTGATACACCTAACCTCATACAAACTTGGAATAGAAAAATTGCATAGAAATGGTTAAAATAAAAGCAAGTATGTTTCTGAATTGTCAACTATAAAAGGGTAAAAAAGTGAACTTTCCCTTCGTTTTTTGGTTTTTCTCATTTCAATCCCTCAGTTGCAGACTTGCAGGTCCTAAAAAGCTAAAGCAAATCCATCTTTTTTATTTCTTTGATTCTTTCTTGCATAAGCGACCTCTGAAGATTTTCCTATTAAATTTTGTACCACAGTGGAAGAAGTTGCTTTCTTGATATTAATTATCAGAGGACAAGTCTGATACATAGAAGCTCCTTACTCACTGCAGTGTCGCTTGCAGCATTAGCAAGCACTTAAATGCATATAGTCTCCAACTAACCTAAAATGGTAGCTAACTACAGCCTAAGAGTACATATTTGTATAGTAATGATATTTCTGTGTCTTGAAAGCTAGCTCTTTTGGTCATACATATTTGACTGGCACTAAATTATTTTGTTTAGAATGTGAATTGCAGGTAAACCCACAAATCATATGCTAATTTATTCCGAAAATAATTGGTACACTCGTTTAAACAAATGTCCAACTTGGTATTTTGTGGGATGAGTTGAGTGTTTTTCTGCTTGCCACCTTTATCTTACGTGTTGACCATTTGGAATGAAAAACGAATGAAAGATAGTTCTATGATTTGACTAATGTATTATTGTATTTTCCCTTCCCTTGGTTACAAACAACTTACAATTACAATCCAAGTACAGTGTCTCTCGTCATTTTCAAACTAGTTAGTTCAAATTTAAAAAATTCAAATCAAAACAAAAAAGAACAGCACAAATTTAAAACTTATGCATTCAACTTGTATCGTTTTCTGGGTTTAAACTACTGTAAGTGTCATTCAATTATTTCATTTCGTTTGCTTGTAGAGTTGTAGTTGGACTTTGATGTGGGTTGAAGTTGAAGCACAGAGGTAGAAAATCAGATGGAACCATTTGAAAATAACGGTAAAATAGGGAGGGGCTAAAGTGAAAGATTGAAAACCAATGTCCTCGTAACTTAAACCCTATTTGTCTTTGTCTTGCACCCCACAGTTCAGCGAGTCTGGTCCCACACCAGTCACGGGGATACGAACAATTCATTGATTATTCACATCGTTACTCAATTTATCACGTTATTTTCAATTTATCAGATTACTCTATTTGTCTTGGACCCACTTCTTAATCGAGTACAAATTGTTAATGTAAACTCTGAAAATATCTTTCAGCTAAATGGAAAGAGAGAGCAATTGCTACCACTGATGAGTAAAATATTTTCCATGTAAAGAAGCCCGTTGGGGATGACAATAATGAAAAAAGAAAGACATATAATTAATGAAAAAAGAAATACATAATTAATTAATGAGTAATGACACAACGGCCAGCGATTGTTTAATTTGTATTTTGTAAATAAATAAAAATCACGAGAATGGAGGGTGCATTGTGACAAAGTTACAGAGGAGGAAGTGCGGAATTGGGAGCGTCAAGTCGCTGTTGTTTTTTTTGTTTTTCCTTCTCTCCAGTATTTAACGTTAAATCACATCATTTCAGAATTCAGAGTACCGTAACCCCCCATTTCTCTCTCTCTCATTTCACTCTTAAACCCTCCCCTGACTTTTATCTCTCTCCCTCTGTCATTAATGTATCTTCTGCTTTTCCGTTTGGTTTGTACTCTCATTGTTCTATTTTTCTCTCTTAAAATATTCACATCGGAGCTCAAGCCTCGAGTGACAAGACCCATGTGCTTTTCTTTGTTTGCTTTTGAGGAAACTGAAGAAGAAGAAAGAGAAAATAAACAAAGATTAATTAAGAATCATCTACTTCTAACTTGTACTGCAAGTCGTAGAAAACTAGATTACAATAGAAATATACCACAACCCCATTTACTCCCCCCCCACCAGTTTACGACACAGCTCAACTAGAGTTGGTGTTATACTTTTTCTTCTTTTATAGCAGGGAGAGAAAGAAAGGGAGAAAACTTTCACTCCAAACAGCTAGCATTGAAGAAATGACTAAAGAAGAAGACTTTAAGCTCCTCAAGATCCAGGTTTCACTCTCACTTAAGCTCCACATTCTTTCTTACTCGCACTTCTATTTATTTATGTACACACACACATATATATATATATAGTACTTCTATATGCCGACTGCAAAGTTGAATGTTGGTCTTTTCCTAAAGAATTTTTCTTCTTGTTTTTGTTGTTTACTTTGTTTCCTTTACAATTTCACCTACAGACTTGTGTTCTCAAAGTGAACATACACTGTGATGGGTGTAACCAGAAAGTGAAGAAACTCCTTCAGAGAATTGAAGGTTACTGCTTTCTTCTCATCTTTTTACCTTAATATGTTCTTTTCTTCTAATTGGTGAATAAAACATACTACCACTTTTCTATCTTTTTTCTTTTTTTCTTTCTGCGCGTTTTGCGAGACTTGTGTGTTTGGTTTCTGAAAATACGCAAGAAAGATCAGTAAAATTAAATGAATATGTTTAACCTTTGATGAATTAGATTAAGTAGGCCTCTTGCTATAAACCTAACATAACAAAAACAAACACTGAGCTTCTCAAATTTCGATCTTTATCTTCTCTTCTCACATTTTTGTCCACACACACTATTTAGGTGCTTAAAGTTTTAGCCATATAGGGGATTCTAGTAACATTATTTGGGTTGACTGTATGAAAACAAAAAAGTTACTTTCTGGGCTAAATAAACTGGTAGGCTGTACATGTTCAGCTTTGGAGGTATGTAAATGCAAATTTGATAAATTTCTCACCAATCCTACCCTCGTAGAAGTTAACCCTTTTGTACATTTCTAATTAAGCTCGTTTTCCCTTCTTTTTTTTTCTCCCATTTCCTACAGGTGTTTACCAAGTGAATATAGATGCTGACCAGCAGAAAGTCACAGTCGCAGGAACTGTGGATTCTGCCACTTTGATCAAGAAACTGGTCCGAGCTGGCAAGCATGCTGAACTTTGGTCCCAGAAATCCAATCAAAGCGAGAAGCAAAAGAACAACTGCATCAAAGATGACAAAAGCAACAACAAAGGTCAAAAGCAGGGCTTGATGAAGGGCCTTGAAGCCTTCAAAAACCAGCAGAAGTTTCCATCTTTCAGTTCTGAAGAAGATGATGACTACTTCGATGATGACGAAGAAGACGAAGAGGAAGAGCTACGATTTCTCAGGGCGAAAGTAAACCAGTTTGGGATGCTCAGGCAGCAACAAATTGATCATGCAAACAATGCAAAGAAAAGTGTTGGAGTCATCAATGCTGCAACAGCTCCCAACATTGGCAAGCTGAACAACAATGTTGGGGATGTGAATGCTGGAAAGAAAGGACACCCAAATCAGAACTTGGGGAGTATGAAGGCCAGTCCAGGTGGGATTGATCCAAAAACCATGGCAGCACTGAAAATGAACAATGCTCATTTGGGTGGTGGAAATATGAACGTGATGATGAATGCAGGGGAAGGCAAGAGAGGGAATGATCTTAGTACCATGATGAATTTGGCTGGTTTTCATGGAAATGGGACTAATGCTGCTGCTACTGCTGCTGCTTTAGGAGGCAATCCAAATGGTCTTGGTGGGTTTCAAGCTCATCAAGCAAACAATGGATTTCAGGCATCCCCTGCTGGGCTCCCAAATGGTGGTTACGCCACAGGTCAATATCCACCACCCATGGGCTTGAACACAAATGGATACAGCCATCCATCACAGATTATGAGTCATCCATCACAGATGATGAACATGAATATGCAGCAGCAGGCTAGGCAAGCAATGCAACAACAGCCCCAAATGATGTACCATAGGTCCCCCTTCATTCCTCCTAGTACTGGATATTACTATAATTATAATCCTAGCCCAAGCTCTGCTCCATACTCCTATAGTACTGAACCTATTTACAGTGGTAATAACAACACTGCAGCTCATATGTTCAGTGATGAAAACACAAGCAGCTGTTCAATAATGTAACCCAAATTGTTGTTTGGCATGAAATTCTCTGTTAGTGGGGTTAGTGGAATTGTCTGACAGTGTTGTAGTGTGGTGAGAGGGGGGAATATGGATTAGGATGAGTTGTTTGATGGAGTGAATCTTTTCACTTTTATCTGTGTATTGTGTAGTTGTTGGGATAATGTTCCTTTTCTTAATTAGTCTACTCAGTTGTTCTCTTCTGCCCCTTGGTTATTTCTTTGTATAAAGACTGAATTCAATCCAGTATACTAGTAAAAAAGGAAATCAAAGAGTGGTTGATAATGGAAATAATAATATCATGGGAGTTTGGTTTTTGAGGTCATGGTCAATTTGGGAGTTTGGATTAAATTATCCAAATGGCAGACATTGTGGCATTGGTTACTGCATTATGTTCAGAGGCATGATGGCATTGATGCAGAGAGTTAGGAACAGCTGGGTTGACAATGTGTAGTGGTGTGAATAGATATAGTATTTGCACATGAGGCAGATTTGCACGCGCATATCACGTGCGTTTTGACTTTTTGTGCAAAAAGGTGTCAACAGACAGGACCACAGCCACAAGACGCATTCCAATTATCTGTAAAAGTGGTGGTGCCTGCTTAATAAACTTTGAATTTGGCAACCAGTCCTTGCTTTGTAGGCAAGAAAATATACTCAACTTAAACCAAAGAAATTTTGATATGAATCAGTATTGGGCTAAATGGGTGTACAGTAAAGGCCCGTTATTGAACTGTTGGGCTTATTTTTTTCTACGCAATGGCCCCACCAAAAGCAGACGATCACGATTCATATCCCATCAGAACGGTGGTTAATACTTGGATTAGGGCATAAATGGATAAAGGATATAGCTTCATTGTATGGTAGATAGATCTAGGGTTGGGGAACCGAACCGAACCGAACCGAACCGAAAATGGTGAACCGAGTGCCGAACCGAACTCCTCCGGTTAGCTTGCATAAAAACCGAAACCGAAACCGAGAATGATGAACCGAGTACCGAGCCGTACCGAGAAACCGGTTCGGACCGGTTCGGTTTGGGCCTTTACCGAACTTCAAATTGGGCCGCATTTTAGGCCTTTTTTTAATACATTTTTGGGCCTCTTTTTGTGTTATCGGTTTTTCGGTCAAACCGACCCAGCCCTAGATAGATCTGTTCATATCGTCTTCCCCTGTTGATAATGCAAGCTTACTGGAAAGCATTATCAACGATGTATCATTATTTTAGCTTACGAGGTTATTGAAACTGCGTCCCGCAACATTATATATGCCACTGAGTGCTTTACACTCTGGACATCCACAAGGCCATTGGGTGCTTACTTTTCCATTCAAGTACTAGTTAAACCTCCCCCACTAAACCTATAATTAGGTACTAAGTGGCATATAATTATGAACAAGAATCCTCAGTCAAAACTCAAAACTAAGGGAAAGAAAAAAACTACCAAGATATTAAAATCTCATTAGAACCCTGTCATGACTCATAAAGCTGTGGGGAAACCCCGCTGCCCAAAAAAGTCCTCATGCCCTCGTTTGGCCACATTTACACAACAGTCTGTATTTGATTAATGCCCAATTTCACATTTACATTACATTAATTACCTTTATTTTCATTTGAGTTCCAATGAAGTATTTATCAGAGTCTTCAATGGATTCAGTTTTTGTTAGTATGCATTAAAATCAATGGAGTATCTGTATTAATTGCATAGTGTTCTACACAAAACATGACTAGATAAGAAGAAAAAGAAGCTTAAAGTAGTCCAACTGGGGAAGGCGAAGTGGTAAAGCTTTTGTGACGATGTGATGGTTTTTTCACTTTGACCTTGCTGCTTTCGCTGGACCGATATTGACTTTGGTGGACACAAAACTAGCTCGCTGCTATATGGATATCTAATCCGACCCTGTAACAATTCAAAGGACTTAATTTTTTTTTTTTTTGTTTTTTTGTCTGAGAATGAGAAGACTGAGTTGGCCAAACTTTATGTGGTTCGTTTTAACCGGGATTCAGGATTCTATAAGTGGCCTGATCTCTCCCTCAAAATTCCGCTGAGAAAAACAACAAAAAAGAAAAAACAATTCAAACGCCTTTAATTAGAATCTAGAAAGATCTTGACTTTTAAGAAGTATTTTAATTATTAATGCTTGTGATAACAATTTCGTATTCACATAAAAGAGAATGATTGTTGTGTTCCATCGATTAGTGTACTGCTGTTAGTGGACTTATACATATCCAGGACATGCTTCTAATCAATTTGAAATTATCTAGAAATATCAATAATACAAATTGAATTTGATTTATCTGAATTGTAGGTTGAAGCTCAATCTCTTTATGATACTTTCGAATTCCACTGTTCTAATCATAAAAAAATAAACTGAACTGAATTTGGGTCCCTTAGAATAATAAAAAGCACAAAAGGAAATAAAAGTGGTAACACAATATTTTTTTTTTAGGCCAAGATGGTAACACAATATTTGCTTTTTGCCTTCTTTTTCCTGCGTTCATATACATCACTTTGTGGTTTGAGATATTTATTTGAAAATAAAAATAAAAATCTTTTGAAGACGTACTTTTCTTAATGGCGTCAAAGAAGTAGCTAGTTCACCTACCAAAAGGCAAATAAAAGATGAGAATAAAATAAAATAATTAGTGCTTGCTATGCATTTGGAAGAACTTCTTACTTCCTTTTTCAGGTGACTCGATCTTAATTAACGACAGATTGATTTTATATAAAGAAAAGTAAATAGTTCGTAATTAAAATTTTATGATGAATTTTATTATTTCATTATTTGTAATATCTGCATATGGACATTTACTTCCTTTTTCAGGTGACTCGATCTTAATTAATGACAGATTGATTTTATATAAAGAAAAGTAAACAGTTCGTAATTAAAATTTTATGATGAATTTTATTATTTCATTATTTGTAATATCTGCATATGGACAATTTTTTTTTAAAATACGACATTAATGAATGCTTATCCTTCATATATAATCGTGCCTTTGAACAAAATTAGTCTTAATTATTGCCAGTACATTGCGCCTAACAATTATGTGTAATTATAACAAAAATAACGTACAGTAATGGAAAAGATTAAGGAAAAAAAAAACAGACGCATGCCTAATGCCCTTGCAGTTGCAGCTGAACAGCGTTTTAAGCTAATTTTATTTTTCTAATTTTTGTTAGTCTTTTTGGAGAAGCCGAAGCCCAGCAAAAAAATGCAGGGCGTTTAACGCTTGTTAGTATTTTAATACTGGACGTTTAACGCTCCACACATTTCATATTAAATTAAAAAAAGTGCAAATTTGAGTTGCTATATTCTGTACAAAATACAAAAATCCAGAGAAATGGAGGGACCTACAGGTACACAAGGAAATGAATTGAAAGCTTTATAGTCTGTATCCACACTCAGACTCAGACTCAGACTTGGGTAATCAGTGCTTTTAACTTTTTCCCTTTCCTTTGTTTAGACCAAAGAGTAGAGAGAGAGAGAGAGAGAATATTAATATGTATCCAAAACACATAAATGCTTGCTCTATACTCTGTAATCTGTTGTATAGTCTCCATTCTCCAAACTCGCACCAAACTCTCCACAAAACACCCCAAAACCGACTCAACTCAACTCCCTCTTATAAAAAAACACTCATAATCTCTCCTCCTCTCTGTGCAGTTAGACACCAAGTGGGTGTGTCTTTGTGTACATGCGACCAAAACAATAGAGATGGTTCGTGTGAAGAGAATTTTAGTGTTCAGGTACTTGTTATCATTATTAGCTCTTCTGGGGGTGCTTTCGAATGCAAATTCATGGGCACAAGGTACGCTTCTAGATGTTTCCAGGTTGAAAATGTTTGTGGATGAGCTTCCTGACGTGCCCAAAATCCAAGGCTTTGATTTTGTTGATGGTATTCCCAAATCCAACTCATTCAAGATTGGCATGTACCAGAAGAAATGGGTAAACAACAATTCCCCTTTTTTCTATCTACTCTAATTTTTTATTTTATTTTTTCAATTTTCTCCTCAGTTGGTTTAGATAACTTCTAGCATACTAGTTTGGACAGAGGACCCTCTGTGTTTTAGGGGCTATGAATGTCTGCTTCATAATTCTGAGGTTAATTGAATTAATTCGACCAACCATTTTACAGTAGATATAAATTATATAATAACCAAAGCTTCTCTGCTCTTGGGTCTGCACCAATTGCCAGACACTGCCTTTAAGGTAGGTCCAAGTATTGATTCATATGAGTATAAAAGGAAAGGTCACCAACCCCATTCCATTTCCCAGTTGTTACACTGCACTCTGCATTTAATTATTAGTGTTAATTAATATGACTTCAACTCAACATAAATTCCGATGTCGCAATATGGTCATTTACTTTATTGTAGAATCATTCCTAAACATTATTATAATTAAATTTGCAGAAATTCCACAGAGACCTCCTCGCAACGCTAGTGTTCGCCTACGGTATATCTAAGCGCAGAGCAACAGTTCCTGGTCCAACAATCGAGGCCCTCCAAGGAATTGAGACTTTCGTGACGTGGCAAAATCACCTCCATTCCCACATATTGCCGTGGGACCCTACTATCCCAACCGCCGTACCGGCCAGTAAGAGGGGCGTTCCTACTGTGGTGCACGTCCACGGTGCTATACATGAACCCGCCAGTGATGGCCACGCAAACTCATGGTTCACCGCTGGATTTAAAGACCGTGGGCCCACCTGGTCCAACATAACATATCACTACCCCAATGAACAGCAGCCCGGTACCCTATGGTACCATGATCATGCCATGGGGTTGACTCGAGTCAACCTTTTGGCGGGCTTGATAGGGGCATACATTATTCGTCATCCCGCTGTTGAGGGCCCACTTGGCCTTCCACGGGACGAATTCGATCGGACATTGATGGTATTCGATCGTAGCTTTCGTACCGATGGTTCCATATACATGAATTGTACTGGAAACAATCCCTCCATACACCCACAGTGGCAGCCCGAATACTTTGGTGATGCTATTATAGTGAATGGGAAGGCATGGCCGCGATTTACGGTACGACGTCGTAAATACAGGTTTCGAATTATCAATGCCAGCAATGCAAGATTCTTCCGGTTCTTTTTTACCAACGGTCTGGCGTTCATCCACGTGGCGTCAGATTCAGCATACCTTGGGAAACCGGTTATGACCAAGGACATTTTACTGGGGCCATCTGAGATCACTGACGTGGTGGTTGACTTTTCAAATTCAAAGAGTGAGACCGCTATACTAGCCAATGATGCACCGTATCCTTACCCATCTGGTGACCCGGTCAACGAAGCGAACAGCAAGGTCATGAAGTTTTTCATTCTTGGCCATCCAGTGCTTGACACGTCACGGGTTCCTAATAAGCTGATTGAATACCCTGCTCCTGAATTATCCAGTGCATCGCAGACCCGATATATTGCTATGTACGAGTACACGAGCGACATTGATGAGCCTACTCATCTTTATTTGAATGGGAAACCCTACGACGCACCAGTGACCGAGAGCCCAAAAGCGGGGACCAGCGAGGTGTGGAACGTGATCAATCTGACGGAGGACAATCATCCTCTACACATCCACTTGGGATTGTTCGTTGTACTGGATCAGACGGAGTTGGTGAATGTGGAAGAGTTCAAGAAGTGCATGAATAAATTAAACGAAGCCGTCAAGTGCCAAATAAGCAGGTATGCACGTGGCAAAAGGATAGAGGTGCCAGCATATGAGAAGGGTTGGAAGAACGTGTTCAAGATGGGACCCGGGTCTGTGACAAAGATTCTTGTGAGATTTTCTTACATACATTCAAATGCATCCTATGAATTCGATCCATCTGCGGAGCCTGGTTACGTGTACCATTGCCACGTAAGTACATCACTGTAAAACTGCACCTACTTAATTTAGTTATTAATACTATTATTATTATTTGTGAACAGTTAGAATAATTTTTAAATATTTATATTGTTATTTTCATATACGTTGTTGACTTATTTTTTGACACTATTTTTTGTCTAATTTAGCACTAAAACCTTATTTGCAGATTGAAACACAGTAATTGTCTAACATATTTATTATAATTTATAATATTTATCTATTAGGAGACATGCACCATGGGGAAGTTTCTGTGCTTGGTCGCCCAGTTCCATCGATTGTGAAAAGAAGATGTGACCTAATCTTGCTTCCGTTAGCTGCTTTATTGTATGACTGCTGTAATGTTGCATGAATGCGGTAGTTAACGTTAATACTAGGTGACAAATTGGAACTGAGGAAATCAAGAAATATGATAGATACTGACTATAATATATGGCTCTATGCTAATACCAATGAACTTTGGCCTTTGGTGTTCACGGGTACCAAATAAATACTAGGGAAATATTTGTGAGTTGTTTGGTAGTCTGCTTACTGTCTGAGTCTCTGACCAGACCAGTCCAAGAGATTTTAGACTCTTAATTTATTAATGTATTATGTTGGCTTGACTCTTGAGAAAGTGTCAAAGTTGCACTGAATGAGTTTATTTGTAATTAATTTAAATTTGTTGTTTTAATTACTACTTGTGCAGATATTGGATCACGAAGACAATGCGATGATGAGACCCTTAAAAATCATCCGTTGACCAAAAAAGAAGGCTCACTGATCAACTGTATTCGGTACTTTGATGTAGTAATCAGTATTAATTTGTCTTTTTGATATCTATGTTTAGTTGATCTTTTCATTCACAGCTTTCAATAATCAGGGACTCCGGTCTCAGTCTCCCGCTGCAAGGCGGTGTGTTTTTGTTACAAATTATATTGATTGTAATTTATAATTACATAGTGCCTGCATGAATTATCTGACTACCAAAAGATATTACCATAGTTGCTATTTTCACTTTACTAACTTTGCTTTGCACGATCATAGACGACAGTTGTTGAAATCTAAGAAAAACACTTATCATATATATATCACGATCGAGTAATTGACCAACTAATACACATTAAATTGTTCGTGACAAACGCCGCCTTGTAATTAAAGGAAATTAAGGCCAACTTTTACTTGGATTTGGAAGTAAAGCCTCTCAGAACCAAGACTTCGTTGGTGGGCTGGACTCAAGTATTATGTGAGACTCCGAGCATCATGTTGGGCTCATAAAAGTTGTTAACTAAGACCTTGGGCCCAGACCCAAAATGACACAAATTAACTGAACTCAAATCCGTTGAGTCAGCTGATAAAATTAGAGCGCAAAGCAACAACGGGAATGGGATAAAACGACTTTCATCCGAGTTCCGTGGACGGCACGAGATGACGACGGTCATTCTGAACCGTCCATTCCCCTGGTTGGCCACCCGGAACCGACGCGTTTCCAAATCCAGATCGTCTACTAAACGAAGCATCTCATGCTTCAAGGTCAGTTACCTCTCTCACTGAAACTAAATTCTCTCTGTTTTTGTTGCCGAGTAGAGTAGGAATCAACTAACTGAGAAAGCATGGACTGTTGTTCTGTTTGGATGCGTTTTTTAAGAGAGACTACACGAGCGTAATGATAGTCCCAACCGGGGTAGGAGCGGCCATTGGTGGATACGCCGGCGACGCTTTGCCGGTGGCGCGCACTCTCTCCTCCGTCGTGGATTGTCTCATCACTCACCCAAACGTATGTTGCTTTTCTCTGAGTATCCGAGTCTGTGACTCGGTGAGCTTGACTGAAACAAGTCATTAGTAGTAACATTATTTCATTACTTGGATTTTGGATTGTTTGACAGGTGCTGAATGCAGCAATGCTCTACTGGCCCATGCCTAATGCCTTGTACGTTGAAGGTTATGCTCTTGACCGGTTTGCACAAGGCTTATGGGCGCTCAAGCCTGTTCACCAGAATAAGGTGTGTGTTTTTATCTGCCAATGCACAAGATTGATTGAATTAATTCAATTTCTATCAGTAATTTTATTTCTAAAAAATATATTAACATATTACATGTATGTATATAAACATTTAAAATGTAGTATAGACTGTAGACTACAGATCAGGCACATTATATAGGTTGCTTACATAGTGTATAATGTGAAGCAGGTGGGATTGGTTCTTGATTCTGGAATAGAAGAAGAGCTTCGAGTTCGCCATTTACAAGTAGCTGATGCTGCAAGGACTTCCCTTGGCCTGCCTATTGTGGAATATGTTGTCACTGACATCCCTTTACAGGTACCATTTTAGCTGTTAAAGCTTAAAAGTAGGAGTTGATTTTGGTAGCAGTTACCCTCATGACTACACACATTCTTCTCGTCTGAACAAAAAATTGCTCTGGCATATCATTAAACATGCTGCAGTTAAAACAAAGAATTTTAGGCATTTAATCCACAATCCCCCAAATTAATATATAGAAGAGCTTTAGTTTCTACTTAATTTTACTTTTCAATGCTGTCAAACTGTTCATCCCAATACTATTATTCTTTATATATTCTGAATCTCCTTGGCCACGGGAAAGGGATTTCTGAACTTTTCTGCTAATGTAACAACATCAGATTGAATGGAACAAATTTACCAGGTAGAGATGTGGGTTGATCCAAAAACTGGGCAATCAACCGGGAGGATTAAGCACCCTGATTCACTTCTGAGGGCCGTGCAGGCTTTACTTAGATGCTCACAAGTAAATGCTGTTGCAGTTGTCGGACGTTTCCCAGATGATGATGTTCAAGACACTGATGATTATCGAAAAGGGGTGGTATGTTAATATTTTTCACTTAATTACCATATGATGGCATGGTGGGTGAGATG
This sequence comes from Purshia tridentata, assembly GCA_003254885.1. NCBI lineage: Eukaryota > Viridiplantae > Streptophyta > Magnoliopsida > Rosales > Rosaceae > Purshia > Purshia tridentata. The sequence goes on along the minus strand of QANT01008504.1, from coordinate 101,002 downwards.
GATAACTAGGGTACAATATCTGGTATACGCACCCGCACCATAAGCATCTGTAGTAGAGTCCTCATTACTTAGGAGTTAGCAGCGCCCTGGGAAGATACTTAACTTTTATATATGATAAACTTGCCTCTACTTTAGAGCCCAAAAAAAAAAAAAAAAAAACTTGCCTCTATTTTTGAAATCCCTTCTTTGCAATTTTACTATGCCCAAGTTGAATGAGCCAATTGGCTTTCATCTATTTGCTACAATAACACTATTAGTTTTGGGATATTTGGATGATTTTATATAACATTGAGTATATGGATTCTCATGCTGCTAGTTTTTCTTCTCTTTCTCCCTCCCATTTCGCTTTCTTTTTTTTTTCTCTGTCAGACATGGTCATCAGCAGCATTGAAGTTCTTACTCAAATTTCAGCTATATATGATTGTCTTCAAACACTCAATTCTTGTACTCTGGCTTATTCTCTGTGTTGATCAGTTCTGAACTGTAAATTATGTTCATGGTTATTCATGGCTATGGGATGCATTAACCATGGGCTATTAAATGCTAGAGAGCAATGCTTGAGCCACTGGCTCCTTAAGACGGCAGTGCACATGATGCATCTATGTAGTCAAATTGCTATTTTTTATTTACTTCTTAAGGTGATATTATAGATTATATATGTAAGTTTTGGTTTGTGTGGATTCAGGATTGAAGGCTACTGTTTATTTCTATAAAATTCACATCTCATTCCATCTTATTCCTTTCCAGGGAATTGATGTATTGGCTGGAGTTGAGGCAGTTATAAGCCATCTAGTGGTGAAGGAATTCCAAATTCCTTGTGCACATGCTCCTGCTTTATCACCCCTTCCCCTGAGCCCATCTCTATGCCCAAAATCAGCTGCTGAGGAGGTTGGTAAAGTTTTACATAACTCAGAACGTATTGGCTATGAGAGTTAGGAGACAATATTCTGATGGATCATTGGGAAAAATAGAAAAGATAAAATAAGATATTTTTGCTCTTTGGAAAATGAAGTGTGGATTCCGTTGCAGAATTGTTTTTGGAAGAAGGGATAGCTAACTGATAAAATATCAATTTCAGGGGTTTCTCTTTAAATTAAACACACATGACTAACATATCTAAATTTTGGCTAGTTGATGTTGTTATAGTTATCTCTTTCTATGTGCAACAGTTGGGATACACATTCTTGCCATGTGTGCTTGCTGGGCTTAGTACTGCACCTCAGTACTTGGTCAAGAACTCTGAGTTCAAGAATGGTTGCATACTGGCAAGTGATGTTGACAGTGTCATCCTTCCTGTAGATGCTTGTGGAGGACATGGTGCTCTTGCTTTTGCACGAAGCAAGGGAAACAAGGTCTAAATTTGAAAATTTAACTATCCTAAGTTTTCCTTTTCCATATTAATACTTTTGGTTAATTTGAAAACAGCAGATTTACGGATATCATATGGCTACTTGTTCCTTGTGGTACTAATAACTATTTTATTACAGCCACTTATAATTGCCGTGGAGGAAAATGAAACAGTCCTTGATGATACACCAGATAAAGTTGGGATTGAAGCGGTATGCATCCAAATGTTTGCACATCCCTTCTCCTGATTTTTCTTCTCTTTTTGGTTGTTGGGACTTGGTACTTGGGAGCAACTATATAGATGGAAGAATTTCCATGGCTCTTATACTAATTTTTAAGTGAATTTATTCTGTTATAGTTGCTCAGAGAATCAAGCCTCAACCCCCTTCTTTTCTCAAAAATCTGGTGTAACCTAGTTAATATTTTTAGTAATTACTATGTCACCGAACTAATTTACCTATGTAAAAAATATAAAGTCTTACAAATCCTGCCCTGTTTCAGCTTCCAGTACACCAATGAGTGGAGGCCTATTTCCCATCTCCATAATGATTAGTCTTGGAATAAATTCTGGAACTAGTGTGTTGTGCCTGATTTATATCTCAATGAAGTATGAATGATCTATGTCAAAAGCTTTCCAAAGACCTCTTAAGTTCTTGTTCTGAAGTATACAACTTTAACATTTTTTTTGTAAGTATCTTTTGAAGAAAAAGACAGTTGAATTTGGAATAGTTACATTATTTTACGGAAACTTAGAATTCTTGAAATTATATGGATTTCTACGTTGATAAATGATATGCCAAAAAAAATCTGCTTAAATATTTGGGTATGGGATAAGAAGGATTGGAACTACTAGTGGGTCCTTTACAATTATCTTATCATCTTATGCGGTAGTCATCATTAATTTTCATTGGTTCTAGACATACCCACTAGGAAAATGACATTGCTTCAATTCCTAGGCATTTGGTTTCTGAATTGAATGGAACCTTTCTTACAGGTCAAGGTCTCAAACTATTGGGAAGCAGTTGGTGTTATTGCAGCTCACAAGGCTGGAGTAAATCCACATTCTTTACGAAGAAATAGAATTAACAATCTTCAATGCACTTCTCTATTACCTGCTAATGGTTATGCTGTTCGAGTGCCACAACAATTGGCTGATTAAAGAAGTACGGAAACTCTTTTTTTCAACTAGTTTTATGGTTCAAATATTCAAAACACCATCATTCATGACACACAAGTTTAACCTTTTTTTTTTGGCAAGAAATGAATGAATAGGAGAGGAGAGATCATTTTCTGTTAATAATTTCAATATGGTTTTCATGTTTTCCAGAAAAAATGGCTTATCTGTGTTTCAGAATTTTATTGTGTTAGGTTTAGGTATAGTGATTCAGTATGCTGTAATCAAGTCATATGTGCTTGTAAAAATCTTGATGATTTTTCAATAGGTTGAATGGTGAAAGTTGGTGGCTTGTTGAGTCCACTATTAACAATCTTAAAATAAGCGCCAATGGACATGGATAGGCGGCACCAAATATCAAATCATCGCAGGTGAGATTGGTTGAATGTTTTTTCTTTGCTTTCTAATATAGAATGCAGCCTAAAATCTTGATGGAACGTAAAACTATTAGTCAATGATGGTTTCATGTTGGTCCAGTATTTTTATTTTGATCAGATGTAACATCACTCCGAGTTGGCTATTCAATTATTTATTGTTTGGCATGTATGCAGCAACACTATGGAAGCTTACTTGATGGTGACTCTTATCTCATGTATAGCCTATAGGACATGCATTGTGACCATAGATTCCTTGCCTGTTTTTGTTTTTGTCTCATATCTGTTGCAGGAATATAAGCAAATTTGTTACCTTTGAATACACACAAGTAATTTGTGACAAAACTCTCCAACTGCCTTTCAATGCTAGTCTTATGAATGTTAAATCATGCTTGGATAAGAATGACGACAATGGTGGTGTATCGGTGAACATGCAGGTGAAAAATAACAACAAAACAGAAGGAGATATAGAACGTTAGTTGTTTGCAAGGTTTGATTTTTAATATTGATTTGGTTAATTAACCATGTATACACAACTTTTTCGTCCTGTTAATATTGTAAGGTAATGTCTAGAAGCTGCCAAGACAGAGTAAATAGTCATTTTGGTGTTTTCAGGTCCGACAACACCAGGCATTATGGACACGAAACATTCACGTAGCAGCAAATTATAAAGTGACTCAACCACCACTTCTGTTTTTTTTTTTTTTTTGGTGTATAAAACAAAAACCAGTAGTTGATGCAACATAAAGGGATGTAACATGTAAGATGCTGATCCAATAATTTCAGAAAACCTTAATGCATAAGGTGGGCATTTTCACCGTAAAACCACGGGATAAAACCAAACCGTTTCTAAAAAAATTGTAAAAAATCGAGTTGACTTTTTTGGTCAAACACCGTTACAAGAATCGAACTAAATTGTTTTTAATGGGTGTAGGTGCCAGTTTTACACTTAATAAAACTAAGTCGAATTAAATTGCATCGTAATTATAATTTTATAAATATATATATTTTATATATGATTTTAAATTAAAAAGTGACCAAAAACATTATTTATGGTTTATTGTTTAATTTCTTTTGGACTTTTGATTGGATTGGAATTTGAAAAGTGGAAACTATTAATTATTAAACACTATTAAACATGGACTTTGGAATTTGGACTTTGAACTATGAACTTTGTATTAGTGTATTACATATACTTGTTACTTTTTTAGTTGTTAGTATTTTCTAATTTGGGCTAAAAAATTGTTCAAAAACATATTTGAGCTAAAAAAATACTCAAAAATATATCGAATTGTGTATTTGTCTAATTGTTTACCCGTAACACCAAACCAAACCATAACTGTATAAGGTTTGGTTTGACTTGATTTTCTTTAAATTTTTACAGTGCAATGTACCGAACCACACCGTTTATATATTTATAGCATGACATATAGTTTTGCGCACATACCGCACCAAACCGCACCGCGCCATCCCTATTAATGCATTCCATGACCTTTTTAATGGAGAACTTTTTAAATGGGTCCGTGAGCAGTAAATATTAGCTCAATACAATCAATGCATATCATCTAAATATCTAATTTAAAGGAAAGCCCTTATGAATCAAGGAAAGATAAAGTAGTTGAAAAGTAGATATCAAAGAAAAAAGGCTTCATCCGCGACTTTAATGAGTACTGAGAAGTTTTTTTATTTTATAATTATATTTAAGAGTGGTGATTCGTTATCAGTTTATCACCAGAAAAAGAAAAGGAAAAATAGACAATACAATACACACTATTTAGATAACATGCAACTAACATAACATGTTGAGATTTGCTGGCTAGCTGTGTGCGTTGCAAACACTAATTATATATGTATAATTTATGATTATTGATCATTAAAATGTTTAATAAAAAATTAGTTATGATTGCCCCATACTTTACATAATATATACAAATATCATATATATGTCCAGTCGTGCCGTAGAAAAAATATTGTTACAGCTTGTCATTGATCGATGCATGTTAAAATATAATATTGATCACTTATGGAAGTTCTTGGCACGCATTAAAATGCTAAGGTCAACAAGTAGTTGTCTGAATTCCTATCCAATTTTGAATTGTGTACCCTAGCTAGCTACTCTCTGTCTAATTGTAGATTCAATTCAAGTAATAAAACCACATTACTTTTTTTATTTTTGGTTGACGTAGGAGGAGTAAATTGGAAGTGTCCATCATTGCACGATCATATATTATATATTAAAGGATTTCAAATTAGTTTAAGAATTTTAGTTAATATTATATAGTTAAATTGCTTGATTGAATTATTAACAACACATTTGTAGGAAAAGAAAAGAAAGAACAAATGTACGGATTTAAGATCTCTCCTTAGATTTATTTTTTTTCAAATTACAAAAAAGTGCATTATACTAATTTTCAAATCTATTTAAAATACATCATATCTAGCATTTTAATGAATTTTTTTTGTATCAATGATTCAAATCTAATAATATTTGTCAAAATCTAAATCTTTTGTTCTAAATCATCTCATCAAGATACAAAAATAACGATTGATGATCCACGTATATTAATTAGCCTTAAGCCCTTAACCATCTTTCTTTTGGACTTTTAAGGGAAAATCGTGCACGAGAGACACATGTCCATCCACAAGTCCAAGTCCAAGGTTCACCTCCAAGGCTCCAATTAAAGCTTTTTAATATTAGTGCTATATATTTTGTATATATTCTCATGCATATATATTTCCATTCCCATGCATTATGCATATATAAACATGTATTTTTACTAAATTTACAAGTTACGACAGAAAATTTACTCAACAATTCTCCCATCCTTTTATAAAAAAAAATTATGGTACCAACCTAGTTAATACCTACAAACTTAATTAATTAGCCGTCCTAAATATATAGATTTTGACAAAATTACTCTTCAAAAGACTCTAGTAAAATTACTCTTCAAATTCACATTTAATGACTTATGTGGCAATTTGAAGAGTGATATTTGTTACTTGAATTTTTTACACTCCAAAAGACTCTTCTAATTTTAAATATTTGTATCTATTCTATGCACTAATATTTATATTTTTTTTTATACACTAATGATTTGTATTTATTCTATGCAATACTTATTTTTAAATTTTAATTTATTCAATTAAAATTTCTTATTAGAGGAAAGAGAATGAAAAATGTATAGAAAATATAAACAAAATTAAATGCCATTAATATTTGAAGAGAAGAGAGAGGGTCTTAGATTTGAAGAGAGAGAAATTGAATTGTCAATTTAAGATTCATTTTGAAGAGTCTTTTGGAGCACAAAATGCTCTTTTCTCTCTTCAAAAAATAAAGAATTCTTTATTTGAATAGACTTTTAGAGATACTCTAATAACCATGCTATAATTGAGCTATTCAAATCCAGTGAAATCCTCTCTCTCTCTCTCTCTCTCTCTCTCTATGGACAGTAGATCTAGACCCATACCCATCTTTCTTCCATGGACCAATGCACGAGAGGCACATGCTAATCAAGCTGTCCAAAGTCCTTGTTTGCATAAAAATGTCGTCATAAATATATATATGTACAACATTTTTCATTTGTAACAGTACAGTAATACTTGTTCTCATTTAAATACGAGGATTGCTAGTAATTATGTGTATCATGTAGTACTATGGTCCCTCCATTGAATAAATATATTGTTTGCTAGACAAACAGTACATTTATGCATGTGGGAGTTGATATATATCTAACGTACAATAAAACTGATACACGAGCAAGTGAGCAACGTGCCAACCTTCCAATTTATGATCGATAAACATCACAAATGTATGTATAAATATTAGATTCATTTTTTATATATCCAGTCCCACAGAATATGATATGTGGTTGCTCATAATCGAAATCCACTCTTTGGCTCTACCCATAATTATCCAGTACTAGGTCTTTCACAACGAAATCTACTTGTACGTCTATAAAAATAGTTGTCGAAACGTTGAGTGTAACTAATTAGTAGAATTACATGTAATCAAAAATCAAAATTAAAAATATTTGAATGAAAGGAACGTTCTTTTTGATAAATCATTTGTAACATATTTATTACAGTATCTTGATACTACCTTGAAGGTGTGAACCACTTTATCTGCGGATCACCTTATTAAAAGTATGATATCAATGTGGTATATATAATATTTTTTCTTTTTTTTTTTGGCCACATTTTTAATTTTTTCTTTAAAGAAAGTAAAGTTCAAAACTTTTGCTTCAAAATGTGATGTATGTGAGTCTCCCAATAATTGCCTAGTTTGGCTCTCTTAATTTATAGAAACAAAAATTTATGTATATATATATATCCGTTACTATAATTTATAATATGGTTAGATTTAAAGCTCCAATCACTAATTCACAAGTGTATGTGGACCGACATCATCATTAGTTCATTATTTCCAATGTAGAGAAAAACAAACAAAATGATAGAGGTGACTTTATTTGTAGCATGTTGATCAATCAGTGAAAACAGATGAGATCGATTCATCAGGTTAAGAGATATATATGAATATATAAAGGGACCGATATATATGGAGCCAACTGTTTCATCATAATGAGACGAAATTAATTTATATGAATAAGTAAATCATCATCAATTAATGGTCAAATTAAGTAAAAATTATTGACTTAAGGCCATCAAAAATTTTAAACAAAAAATATTGACAGTGATATATATTAGAAACACGCGAACTATAAAAATTGAAATCTTTTCAACAAATGGCCACCAGTAAACAGCACGCTACTAACCCCAAGCCAAATCCTCACGTTGCTTTCTTCCAGTGTTATAATTATAATTATTATTATTTTGTAAAAGGTAGGTTTAATTGGTTTTGGTCGTAACAAAATGGAGAATATTGGAAGAAATAGATGTTATATATGATTGGGTGGTACATCAATTGTGTCACCGATCCTTAATTTTTGATTCATTGCTGTCAGTAACAACTAACAACAACAATAATATTAATAATATATTGTTGAAACCCGTCTTACTCAACAATGGTGGGCAGCAGAATAAAGAATGAGGTGACAAGATTTAATTCATTACAAAAACTAAATATTACTTACATGAATATTAATATGTTTTCTTCGGGGTTGTATATATACGTATTATATAAAGACTGAGAAGGAATCATCATCATATGGCACTTGGCTGGCTATTTGGCCGATATAACACAACTTAAGAACCCGACGCGTCACATCATCAGATCGATACAGACAAGATCCTTAATCCTTATCCATACTTGAGACCTTAGAAATTAATTAGAGTTGTTTAATTGTCATGTCATCTTGCGTTAATCATATATCCGTTCGCAGCTAAAATGAATTTTTTATTTTTTATTAATATGATTAGTTCATCAGCTGACTTCGCACCTCCTACCGAAAATTAGTTAGTATTGCATGCATGATATGGTTGTGTGTATATATGTGGTACTATTTTATGCATGATTATGAAGAATTAATGTTACGGACTGGTAGCAATTTAGCAACAGCTGGCTAGCTCCCCGTGAACTACAAGACTGACAGGTGTAGTTGCTGCTTAATTTCTTTCTATTAAAAATTAATTAGCAATTAATGAGTCTAAAATTCATAATCTTATAAAATGGGATTAAATATATACTCTCAACACTATTCCATCGCTCACTTTTGAAAAGACTTCTTACGTACATGCACTATTAAAAAACACTGTTCTAATCATTTTGTAATGTATATTAATTTTCAGATCAGGTTTCTCATATTTGGAGACTGTGATTACTGATTAGCCTTTGCCTACAAAAATTAAAGTGGAAGTGAATCAAAATTCTTAACCAGCAGATAAGCACAATGCGTACGACACAAAACAAAATTAAGTGAATTGTGTCTGCGGAAAAACTTATCAGAAAGCATATAGGGCCTAATTAATTTACTGGTCACCGAGAATTTTTTTGTTTTTTTGTTTTTTTTTTCTGTTTTGGGGTTAAGAACTGATGGCACTTAGATTCTAAAAAGGAAGAATGAATAAACAAGACAATTGTATGCACGTGCGTAGCCACACCACACAGTCACACACGTAGGTAAAAACAGGTATGTCAGATCATATATAGTGCAGTAGTACTACGTACGTACTACTTTTTGAGGATGTCAAAAAATGGGAATTAAGCTAGCTAGCTATCAGTCAACATGATAGATCGCTCGAGCATGTGACAATGCTGGCCTTCTATCTTCGATCTGTTATATACACAATGTTTATCTACACAATACGAATCGATGTAAATTTTATGGCCATATATCTTGATTTTATCATACAATCAATACCATCAACACAACTCACATGATTAAATTGAGAATACTAATTTCGTGCTTAAGGATGAGTAAGCTAGCTACAGATCATCAGTATTGTGCATGAATAACACCCGTAAAATTTGGAGCATTTCACAACTTACACCTCTTATAGTTTTAAATTTTTTCAATTTAGTGCCTAACATTTGAATTTGCTTACATTTAACTACTGCCATATTTCTGAATATCTGATTAGACATTAGTTGATGACTTGATAATTAGAGGTCTCATATTGTAACTAATTTGTAAGGCCTAATGATTTCTCTTCATGTGCATTTTTGGTACATCAAGTTTAATTATATGAATTTTGAGAGGTCATTCAAAAACCAAAATCCATATCAAACAAATAATTGAAATGGGGCAATTTGGGAGGTCTTTCGCCCTTATAAATCAGCAAAAATATGAGACTAATTAAAACTGAATCAAAACATTAGGTACTAAATTTAAAAAATTAAAACAATAGGTTGCAAGTTGTGAAATACCCCAAATTACCTCAGGGGTGAGTTATAATTTACTCTAAATTTAAATAACTATAGATTGAGAAGCCATACATATATTAGCCTTTAAATTTAAGAGAAATTTTTTAGCTAATTTTACCACCCATAACATTACGTGCCAATATATATATGTTGATATGTTTGTCTCAAATTCACTGAACGTGTACCATTATTAATACAAAATATCGGTTTTAGAGTTTAAAATTTAAGACACACTGTTAAAATTGAAGTAAGCAAATGTAAATAGTTAGACTTATAATTAATACAACAATAGAGTTGGAATAAGAAAATTAAAAGCAGATTATATTACTTACAAGACGGAAATAATTGTCAAGTACCCATTTCTGGTATGCTCACTGATGAACACATTGGCGAACCACCGGTCCAAGTCAACCTAGATTGTTTTCCAGTTACCTAGCTACCTAATAATATATACCTCAATTTGCTCATTCTCATCAACCCAATCTGGCCACTTCTTGATCAATCGATCGATATATTGGCATCGAATTTCTCTCTCTCTCAATTATATTACTAGCTAATTTGTATCGATAACTAGGTTGTCTGTAAAACTTTGCTTAAGCTGATATACAAACAATAACAATGAGGAAACCGTGCTGCGATAAGCAGGATACAAACAAAGGAGCTTGGTCCAAGCAAGAAGACATGAAGCTCATAGATTACATTCGCAAACATGGTGAGGGCTGTTGGCGTGCCCTTCCTAAAGCTGCAGGTCAGAATATGGAAATAAATAAAAATATATATATATACACACCAATTACGTACTCAATTAACCACCCATTTCTTCGTCTTCTTCTTCTTCTTCTTATTCTTCATCTTTTATCGATCTAATTAGCTAATTAATTTAGTCCTTAATTTTCTTCTTGTGAATAATTTCCTTTCTCTGTTTTGATGGATGGCAGGCCTACTTCGCTGTGGTAAAAGCTGTAGGCTGAGATGGATAAACTATCTACGGCCAGACCTTAAAAGAGGCAACTTTGCTGAAGATGAAGAAGATCTCATCATCAAACTTCATGCACTCCTTGGCAACCGGTGCGATATCGATCTCATCATCATTTCATTTACTTTCCTAGCTAACCTTCACATTATATATTGCATTTATGCCTAGCTAGCTAGCTTATTAATTTTCAATTTTTCTCAATTCACAGTGAGTACCAAGTGAAATAATTTGAACAAGCATTTACTAAATGCAATTGCATTACACCACATATATATATTAAGAAATTAATTAAAATAATTAATATATGACACTTTTTATGGTGTGATATTTTCTCTAGACTATAATTCAATAGAAAAATTCATATGTGTACAATGTAATATATCTCTAACAAAAGAGTGTCAATAAACATATATAGTAGAATAAATTAAGAAGCTACGTACACAACTGAAAAATGTCTTTAGGTTCATCATATTTATTTGTTAGTGTAGGTGATTTAGTTGTTGTAGGTTATTTATTTGTTAATAATTAAGTTTATTAAAACTGTGTATAGGTTCATTATATTTATATAGAAAAAATTTTGTAAGTTCATTATTTATTTATGAGAATTATTTGTAGGTTATTTCTTTGTTTATAATTATTAATATAGTTAAAAAATCATATATGGGAAATTATGATAGACATTCGGTAAAAACGTCCAACAATAAATCATCAGCATTTAAAGCACAAAAAATTGTAAAGAGGAAATAGAGACGTTAAAGTCAACTAAGGAGAAAACGTTTCTAAATAGAATTGAGAGCATATGAGGAATTTACAAAGTTTAAAATTCAAGAAAGATTGATTAAAATCTAAATAGAAAGAAAGATGAGTTGGCAAGTGGTCAAAGGGAACACATGAAAAAATAATGACATAAATTTTGATGTAAAATATATGAATTCAAAGGGGATTTTTATAATTTACTATTTGTAATATTTATAATATATTAAAGAACGCAATTTCAGTTTTGTCCTTAAAAGATTTACTAATCATAACAACACAAATGAAAAGTACATACACATTGTTTTCTTGAACAAATTAACAAATATGTCAGTAATTAGTTTTCTACACTTGTGCTTAGTTTTGATGGGTGTACGTTAAAATGGTTTTTTTTTTTTTTTTAATATTAGGTGGTCGTTGATTGCTGGAAGATTGCCAGGACGTACGGACAACGAAGTGAAGAACTATTGGAACTCCCACTTGAGAAGGAAGCTTATAAACATGGGTATAGATCCAAACAATCATCGACCCACCACCACCAATATTCTCCCTCGCCCTCCTCCTCATCATCATCATCAAAACCCACAAACTCTGGGTAGTGCAACAACATTTGTGTCTGGGTTAAAAAGTTCCCCAACAAATAATAATGATCAGCCACTAAGATCGGGTGGTGATATTAATTGTGACCAAGTATCGGATGGTACAAGCTGCTTAGAGGATGATTCATGTTGTGGCCTCCCTGATTTAAACCTTGACCTCACAATCAGTGCAGCTAGCTCCTTTTAGTGATTCGATCATCAATACCTCATGATCAAAATCTAACGGAGGATCCAAGTGATCATGTTAACAATGAGCCTAAAATGTCATTTAGGATTTAAGTCGTCATCAGAATTTGCCTCATCTATACCACACTTCCTCTCTTCGATGAGCTACATAATCCAATATTCCTATTTTGGGATGATTGACAAAGTCACAATGTGCAGTACATTAGAAGATCGATGGAGCGACAATATATGTACATATGCATGCATTCGATCAAGAATGAGAATCTCTTGCATTTCAAGATGTGGACTCCGGCCAATACTTCACACTACAAGCCTTTCATTTGAAGATTAATTCTATTGCTTAATTATATGTAACTAATCTTTGCAACAGATGATCGATGATGGTTGCGGATGATATTAATCAACAAAGAGACCATATTTCCTCTGTTGAATATCGGAAATGTTAATTAGCTAGCTAGCCAACTTCATCGTAATTAAAGTTGGGGGTAATTAAACACATGGATAGCAATTATTTAAAAATGAATTTAGCTAATTAAGCAAATTAATTTGTGAACATGGACATTTACATCATGGATTTTCCTTTACTTGTACAATTTCTGGCTTGCAGCTTTGAGTGTATAATTTCATTGATTCTTGTTCAATCAATTCGTAATAGGCTGGTTTTGTATATTTCATTGAATTATCTAGCTTTTTTCCTTTTGATCAGGAATAATCTTTTAATTAAGCATTATGTAGTACCTTTTTTTTTCTTTTTAACCTGGAAATAACGGATTATTTTCTCTCTCTCTTTTTTTCCCCATAAACTGGAAAAGATTTCAAACTTGAAATATTTTTCAACAAAGTAGAGTGAAATATCATTAGATTAATTAATAACTATGTACACACTCTGAGTAGTACTCAGTAATTTGATCAATCATAACTGATCATTGCATATATATATTCCAAACAAATGAGCGAAAAATTTAGAAGGAAACTTGCAAAATATGCAAGTTGCGACTAAATTAATTAAGAATTTATCTTATCTATTTATTAATTTAGCTTCCAATTAACCATACATAACTTTGTATTCGTTTTCGTATATTTCGGGGCTTCTAATTAATAAATTAATGTTGTATTTGGTTAATGATCATGGTGTAAAAATTTGTGCGTAAGACCAATTAAGTTGGAATATGAAATGGAAACTAGAAAAGACTATGCATGCATGTCAACGCGCCTGATCAAGCAATCTATTTGAATATGACCATCATCGATCATGCATGTGCCTGACACATTTATATTAATTAATTGGACATTATATGAAAATTCTCTTTTGCGGATGCTCGTTCGTGGATTGTCCCTCGCCGATTGGTCGGCTTTTGTACACCGACCGGTCGGTGCACCTCAATGCAAGCCTCCTCTTACATTGCTGATCGAGGTCAACTAAATTCTGTAAAAAAAAAAAATTACAGATGTCTGCTTCAGAGAATAACTGTACATATATCTATATATATATCCGCGATGAGAAAAATTATTACACATTAATTAGCTAAAGCCTATATATATCACCACGGTGATATCTACATTGACATGTCGCCTGATGATGAATTCATATCTACCATTCAATGCATGCATGTGAAGTGATGGAAGAACTAAAAGTCCCATTTTCGTAATCACCTTCCATATAATTAATTTAGTGCCCAATTGCCACCAGCTCCACCAGCTAACCAGCTACGTTATATGTGTACATGTGAAGTCTCAATTCATTTTCAACTTTGTTCATGTTTAATTGTTGGTTATTGGTGTATGGTGCATATATGGGGTGTGGGCTAGCTTTTTGTGTGTCTTGTGTAACTAGCTAGCGATCTCATTGGGACTGTGATGAAACTTTTGACCACTTACTGATTGGGACTGAACTGAACGACAATCTCTCATTGTCCAGGTTCCCCAGCTGGCCTGGCCCAACCATATATATGGATGCCATGATTCATGAAAGTACGTGAACCACAATAACACAACCAATTGATCGAAGACTGAGCTAGACAGTGAGAGATCTATATTCTATATATTATAGCTAGCTAGCTGTATCTTCAAAACAACAACGTTCTCCTAATCTCTAAGTTGAACGTCGACGTTTCAATCATAAAAAGTACGATACATGTAATATGCATGTGTGGTGTGGCCGTGTGGGGTATATGTACCTAGTGTCTGTCTACGGTCTACCTACCTTTCTATCCAATGAAGATTTAAGTGCGCAGATATGGTATGAACATAGGAGCCTTCTCCTTCACACATTAATATATAGAAAAGAGGCAGTAAGTGTACTTGAGTAGACCCACCCAACAGTCAATACTCAATAGTACGTTAATCATAAACTAGATATATATACAGATATATATCATTATTGGCAAAATAATAGTCCGAATTGAACTTCAACCAACCTTCTATATATCCATGAATCATGTATGTTTGTTGAGAGGCACAGTTTGCATGTCATGCCCTTCTTCTTACTTAACCTTTTTTATTAATTAAGACAATTATTAGGTAATTTTTCATTAATTATTTGATCTTTGACCTCTACAACATGGTGCAATTGGACTTCCATGGCGTCGGTCACCGATCCAATACTATATATATACATTTCGCTAATTTTCATTTCACATATTTCATATCATATATAATAATATTAATTCTTGGAGATCGATTTACTAGCAGCCAGCTAGCTTGATTGAAGACAACGAAACCATTCTACTATATATTCAACTTAATTGCTTGTCTTCAGAGATATATCAAATGGTTCATGTACTTGGACTTCACGTAGACTCCTATCATTACTAAGATCTATACATTAATATAAAAAGTAGTATAGGTTAAGTTTTCGATCTATTATACATAAAAGAAGAAAGAACTTTAATCGATTAGAAGCAATCTTCTGGCTAAAGAACTGTCAACTTACTTTCCATGCAATTTTTAATTCAAAGTCAGTCTCCAAATCAAGATAGTGATATCGGGACATGCAGTCTTTTAGGGTCGGACATGTTAATAAAGGTTCTGAACCTTATAAATTAATTAATTATAATGTATCACCTCATTAAAAAATTATTACTAGCAACTGTTTGCGTACGATGATGTTATGCAAACTGGCCAACTATAGGCTATTTTTACCATTGCTTATGTGTTCATTAAGCTCCGTCCTCGTTTTATTGTCCTAGCTAGCTAGGGACGACGTCTGGTGTTAATCGATTTTCAATCTCTAAATGGAAATGGTGTTTCTTTTTCTTTCTTTTTTGGGCAAAGAGTAATTTAGGCTTAGTTTGGTACTGCAGTGAGAAAAAATTGTAGTAAAGTAATAAAACAGTGAAGTAAAACAGCTGTAAAGTAATGTTAGCTGAGTGTTTGGTAAACTATGTTTTCAAAAGTGCTGAATGCAAAAGAAGTATGAAGGGTATTCAGTAAATTGTAATATAAAACTGCTGTAACTGTTCATAATTACTAAAATGGATATGATGCTGAAAGTTTTTTTGGGTAGATATACTATAGTTAAAAAAAAAAAGATAATGGTTGTCATTTTATTAGAAAAGTGAGGATAGATTGAGTAAAAATAATTTTGGCCACAATTATCACTTACTACAGTTTTGAAAAACAGGTTTCAAACTATAGTGAATATCTGTAGTGAGTAACCTTAAATAGTCA
Organism: Purshia tridentata; assembly: GCA_003254885.1. Taxonomy (NCBI): domain Eukaryota; kingdom Viridiplantae; phylum Streptophyta; class Magnoliopsida; order Rosales; family Rosaceae; genus Purshia; species Purshia tridentata. The sequence continues at coordinate 85,104 of QANT01008504.1, read as the reverse complement.
CTGATCACTACAGTTTTTGAAATTTTACCAAACATCAAAATTGTTGTGAATGACCTAGAATTGTCATTCACAACAAGATCTTTTCACTCATTGCTAATTGATTTAAATTGGATGCTTAATTTTTATCGGAAGATACTTTTTATTTATTTATTTATTTTATTATCCTAATCAAAGAAAATAAATAATAATTGTTAATTGTTTTGCTGGTCGGTGAATAGTGAATCTGTTGGAAACGAATGGCCGATTAATTGTAAATGCTTAAAAGTGCAGGCCCTAGAGGTTTGTAATATCCTAAAATGGGCTGAAATTAAGTCCCTGATTTGGTGGGCTAGATTTCATACATTTGGATCGGACGGATACTCATTTATTTTGAGTGTTTAAGCCCAGTACCTCTATCATGGCCCAAGACGAGGGAGAAACGACATTTTGATTCTTGCTGCACTGTATGTAATTTTTATTGTTTTTTTTCTGTAGGTATTAACTATTAAATAATGTTATTTCCAAAAACAAAAATGTAAGGAGTTTTATTTTAATTGTTTTTTATTGTGAGATATTGACTTGGACGTGAGGTTTTTTCTTAATTACAAATGAGAGGCACATCTAATTATCTTAGCGATTACTAGATACTGAAAACCAATGGCTCCATTAGAAATTATCAATATGTAAGAATGGCAAAATAACATTGTAATTCTTATAATTTTATACCATCTTACATGGCAATCTATATATCATTCATACATAGAACACTAAAAAAATAAAAATAAAAAAAATTTTATATAATATAATGATGACACGTAAAACGGTATAATAAGTAATATTAGTTATCTAGAAGGCTAGCCCCTTGGCGCTGACCAAGTCCTCGCTCGCACATTTTTCTTCAAACCCAAGTAATATTAATGAATAAAGGCCTTATTTGATTGCTATGATTGGATTGAAAAGGATAAGTGACAAATTCATATGTATTTGAAGAATAAATTTCTAAGTTGAAGAAAGAAAATAGGAATAAGATTGATAAATTATGAAAACAACTTATCATTTCCAATCCCCTCAAAATGGTGGGAATTAGCAAGGATAATATTTTCCTTATTGCTAAGCCATTTTCTTTCCATCTTCTTTCTTTCAGTTAGAAAACATTTCATTTTTTTTCTTAAATACACATGAATTCACCATTTATTTTTTTCAATCCAATCCTAGACACCAAACGAGGCCATAAGTTCTTAACTTCTTACCATGAAAATATTTGGTCATTTACAACTTCTTTACCATGTTATGTATAAGTCATAGTTTTGTTACTATGGTTCCATTAATGTTTTATGCATATATACTTCACCTGTTTTTCTTCGATTTGTCTATTAATGATGCGTGTTTCAGGTGATCATTCGTACATTTAACTTGTGTTTTATTATATTAGCATACTATAGGATATAAGGGAAAAAGACCGAAAATACGAAAAACAAAAAACAAAAGGGACAAGCATATATATATATATATATATATATGGATAGTGGCGTGGACATGCAAAATAAATTTGATGATTGAACTGACAGAAAAAAGCATATATTGTTGATTTGGATTTGAATTTGAACATGCATAGTTGAATATTGTGGAATTAATGAAATGTGGATAACTGGATAACCACATCAAGAAATTATATATATATACTAATATCATTGTCTGAAAGATACAACCAATGGCCGTCCAGATATATCAGACAACCATAAAAACGGACACAAACACAACGTTGTAACCACGTCTATCTATATGTATTCAACATTGAAAATTCATGTTGAATTAGTCTAAATATATATATATATATATATTATTGCAAATTAATATAACAACTACAAAGAACAGTATAGCCCACACAGAAAAACAAAAACAAAAACAAAATGTGATCAAGAAAAATATTTAGACTGTCATAATGATCATTAGACTGCATGCGTCTGCCTGCATCATCAAATACTGAATAATATTATATATCTTAGAAAATATGAATTTGCTATAAAAAGAATAGCATATAAAAAATTAGCGGAGAATTTGAAAAAGACGCAAAACACCTTGTTAAGTGAATGCATGAAGCCGTTGGAGCGGCCAATTATATCTCGATCTTTCTTTTTTTATTTAGAATCACATCTCTTCATTTACATGGAGACATATTCAGAAACCCTCCGATCTTTATCTGTATCAATGGTTGTCTTCTATGTCGTCCTATCCTTATTCCTTAAATAAGTCATATGTAGGGAACTCCAATTACCAATTAACTGTAAGTATTATAGTTAATTAATGTCCTTTTTTAGAAATAATCTTTATTTTTTTTGTTTGTTTTTTATTACAGTGTCTATTTTTTTTCATTCTATGAAAATTTTACTCTAAAATAATATATTAATGAAAAGCAAATAAGAAAGAAAGGAAGAATGTGAAATGACAGCGCTCCACCCAGTGACCCAAACCACATTAATAAGAAACAAGATCGAAGAGATTATTAGCTTCGCAAAAAAAAATGTATATATAGTTGCCATTTGGCAGTATCTACTTCTTTTAAGGGAGCGGCCCATATGGCAGCACGTCATTGGTTAATTAAAATATTGGTTTGGGAATACAGAAATAACCCAACATTTCTTTTTGTTTTAAATTCGTAAATCAATTAAAAAAGATAAAGGAGATGATTATTTAGAATCTTATTGAATAATTTTATTATATTTTAAGCAAGCTAGTTAATCAACCGGCAACAGCTCAAGGTTATCAAGGTCAAGCCAAGGAACTTGCCTTTGCTAAAAAAAGAAGACTTTAAACAGCATCGTAAACACATTATATATATTATATATTTCTAAGAATATAAAGACAATGAAAAAAAGAAAGAAACATTCCTCAGATCTCTTAAAAGTTAAAATTTAATGAAAAATCATTTGGTTATTGATCATTGCAACAATGCTTGAGCTAATTCACTGTCTTATTGCATAGACCAATGCTGCCCTAAAACAAGAAACTTTGTTGTTTATATATTAATTAATGAGAAATGATTGCTAGATTCTTATTTCTACTTTCTTTCTTTTTTTTAACATTCTCTTCTATTGTTTTCATTCAACAATATAATCTCATGATCAAAACCGTTTATTTTTTAAATTATATTTTAATAATTATCTTTATAAAATATCACCAAAATAAAATTTTTTTATCATCAAACTATTATTAAATAAAAAAATTAAGTTTATTGTCTATTTATTATATAAAAGTTACCTGATCAAATAATTTTTAATTATTGAATCTTTGCAGACATGATTTACAAAATGAATAATTTCGATAATAAATTATACTACTCAATAAAAGTAATAAGAAAGAAAGTCAAATGAGCATGTAAAAAGGAAAATGTAACTAGCATTTATCTTAATTTCTACTATTTACACTGGGGGCAACAAAATACGGTGCTACAATTCTAAATTCTAAGAAAAAAAAAGCTAGGACAAAAAGGAAAAGGCTGACCTCTTCTTTTTTCTTTTTTTTTTTTGTATTTGAAATTTTCCTTGTTGTACAAATGATAGGGGGATCAGATAATGTCAAAAATGAGAAAAAACAGCCTTTACAGGCTTGCAACATGGTATTTTTCTTTTTTTTCTTTTTTGGGTCCAAAAGAAGGCTACGAGTCTACGACTTGAAGTTGGTTGAAGTACAAGAAAGCTGTAACAATAAAGTTACAGGGAAATTATAAATCATAATATTTATATTCTTAATTATAAAGTTCCAACTGTATCCTCTTGTTTTCTTTCCCATTTTAACATTTTACTGACCGAGATTCTCGCTTTCTTCTTCACTCACTGACTCACTCACTCTAATATGAATTTATTAATTAAATCCTTAATCCCATGACCGCCAGCCATTTTAATCCCACCACCCACATTCTGCGTCTTCCATTTCTATACGCAGAGACTTAAACCAGCCAACACAGACAGATAGACAGAGCCCAGAGGGAGCCAATGGCCGGCGGAGAAGCCGACGCCGAGGACAATACCTCGGAGCTACTGCAACTACTGACCGACGTCGCAGCGGCAAGCAAAGGCGGCGACGGCTTGTACAGGAAGGATTCCACGGATCTTGTCCGTCGGATCGCTCTGCTGACGCATTTGTTTGAAGAGATAAAGGAGTTCAAAGGCCGCCAATTTGGGCCGTTGGATGCATCGACATCTTCCACGGATTCCTGCTCCAGAGAATCTTGGGTGTCTGATCTGCTGGTGGCTCTCCAGGCCGCCAAGCGCCTTGTCTTCGTGGTCACCAACTTTAATTCCAATTTCACCCCTCCGCCCCCCGTGAGTTACTTTTCCCCTTTGATTCAATTTCCTCCATTAATTTCGTTCACAATCAGAATGTTTAATTTTGATTTTGAAGGAGGAAGCGAGCAAGAAGATAAGTTTCCAATTCCAATGTGTGACGTGGAAACTGGAGAAGGCGTTGGGCGACATACCGTATGATCAGTTCGATATCTCGGAGGAAGTTGAAGAACAGGTAAGACTTGCTAGACTCTTGTTAATTTTGACTTTCTTTTTCAAACAAAAAAGGACTTAAATTGTTTTGGGTAAATGGTAGGTTGCATTGGTTAGAGCACAACTGAGAAGAGCCATAGAAAGATATGCGTCTATGAATTCAAGGAAGATGTCATTCCATGGCCTCCCCCAGTCTCTGGTAGAGTCAGGAAAATGGGTGCATCATGTAGACAACACTGCAAAGACGACGGACAATGTTCCTAATAAAAGTTGTGGTGCTGAATCTGCTGATGACATGATTCATAAGTCCCAGAGGTTGAGCAGCTCTGAAATCCATGTTCATGCTCAGGATGATATTAAGAAGTCTGACGCCACTGCAATTCCTGATGATTTTGTATGCCCCATATCTTTGGAACTCATGAGGGATCCTGTTATTGTGACCACAGGTCAGGTATGCTAAATGCTATTAATTTTATTTTTTTTATGTCAGTTAATTATCTTCCATCAAAATTCCAGCTTTGGCTTTCACACTTTGATTACAAGACTCTTAACAATTGTAATTCTGCAGACGTACGAGAGATCTTACATACAGAGATGGATAGACTGTGGGAACACAACCTGTCCAAAAACTCAGCAAAAGCTCCAGAATTTGACACTAACTCCAAACTATGTTTTGAGAAGTCTAATTACTCAGTGCTGTATTGCCAACAACATAGAACAGCCCACAGGTGTGACCAATGGGAAAATCAAGAAGAGTGATGGCTCGTTCCGTGACATTAGTGGGGACATGCCAATCATTCAATCTCTGGTCCGGAAGCTCTCCAGCCGATCAATTGAGGAGCGTAGAGCTGCTGTGACTGAAATTAGATCACTGTCCAAAAGAAGTACTGATAACAGAATACTAATAGCAGAAGCAGGTGCCATACCAGTTCTGGTCAACCTCTTAACAACAGAAGATGGCTTAACACAAGAGAATGCAGTAACTTCCATTCTCAACCTCTCTATATACGAAAATAACAAGGGGCTTATTATGCTTGCTGGTGCTGTTCCTTCTATTGTCCAAGTCCTCAGAGCTGGAAGCATGGAAGCGCGAGAGAATGCAGCAGCAACCATTTTTAGTTTGTCACTAGCTGATGAGAACAAAATAATAATTGGCGCATCCGGGGCTATTCCTGCTTTGGTAGATTTGCTCCAAAATGGGAGCACCAGAGGGAAGAAGGATGCTGCGACAGCACTGTTCAATTTGTGCATTTATCAGGGCAACAAGGGCAGGGCTGTCAGGGCAGGGATAAACACAGCGTTACTGAAGATGCTTACTGATTCAAGCAATTGCATGGTTGATGAAGCACTGACTATTATGTCAGTTCTTGCTAACCACCAAGAGGCAAAACTTACTATAGTAAAGGCTGGCACCATACCTGTTCTGATAGACCTTTTGCGAACATGTCTGCCTCGTAACAAGGAGAATGCAGCTGCCATTTTACTTGCCCTGTGCAAGAGAGACACCGAGAACCTTGCCTGCATCAGTAGGCTTGGTGCGGTCATACCCTTGACAGAGCTCACTAAGAGTGGCACAGAGAGGGCCAAACGGAAGGCTACTTCATTGTTGGAGCATCTTCGAAAGTTACAGCAGCTACGACATGTGTAGTTTTAGTAGTACCACCAATAATTTTCCTATTTGTTTCATTCCTCCAATTTTTTGTCAATCAATGTTCCGCGATTCCTTTTGTGGTGTGAAACGGAGAATACGAGCTTGAGATGACAAAGCCAATCTCAATGCTTTGTATATTTGTTCCTCCCATGTTCAAGTGTGTGTACAATATTCATTTGATACACTGTTTGCTGTAACATTCTTTACTGAAGGCTTGCTTTCCGGTTCGATTGTTTGGCCTGACCATAAAACTTCCTCCTCGTAACTGTCATGAATATCATTAATTGCCCATCGACATCATCTCTAAAGCTGAAATTTGATTTCACCCTGTGGTGGCTTAACCGTAGACTCTAAGCCGTGACTTTCTTCAGCTCAGTATGCTGTAGTGGAGTTTGATACTTGGAAGTGTGACTTGCACAGTCATAGTATATGCTCTGATGGTTCTCTGTCATTATCAGTCACACAAGAAAACAAATATCAAAGAGTTTAGATTAGCCGAATTAATCCCTTGTTTTCTTCATTACTTTGTTAGGCTGGGTAGGGCAGCACACATTTAAAGCGTTCCTTTTGAGTATTGGAAGTCATAACCACGGTTATTTCCTACTCTAATGTTTTGGCTTCATCCTTTTGGTTTATTAGTTTCGTATAAACTATATATAAACTGGCATCAGTACTTCATCCGTGAATTACTAATTCAGTTTGAGCCGTATAATCAATACTAATAGCTAGACTACAAAAGCGAAAATGTAACAGTTGAGTGCTTTTTCTACAACTTTCTCCTTTTTTTTTTTTTTGTCTTTGACCATTTTTGCTTTGCGTCAATTGTTCCCATCGCATTTTACAGTTTTTAGAATAGATTTCAGACCAAAAAACAAAAAAAAAGAACCGATTTCAGTATATTGAACATTACCCAAACAACAATCACTTATAAACCATATTCTTACCTTGGACTCGTCAACTGTAGTTTTCAACAATTTATACTTGATTTCATGCATTTCAATATTTCATACAAAAATTTACGTGTCATATTTTTGGATGTGTGTATATATATATAATTATTTTGTCCCTTAGGCTCGATTTGAGAGTTGGTTGGGCATTGAAACTTCTCAGGTTTACGTGCATCAGAAGAACAGCAGCAATCAGATATACATGAGCTGCATTATCTTTCTGAGTCCGTGAAATTTCATTCCTTAAGATAATGAATACTAGTCGAAATCATCAATAGTAGCGCTGCCTAAGTAAACATGAGAACTTAATGAGTTAAATTAAGATGATCAAATTAAAAGCCAGTGTTAAAAGGGTCATATATGTATGAATGAATCAAACCAAGTCCCACGTCACTCATGGTAATAATGATATTATGTTTTCCTAACACATGCAATTTTCCAAAAGTCAAATTAATTTCACATGACAAATGTGATCTATAGAGAAATATAAGTCCGTGCCGTGATTGTCGTAATTAATTAAACTGTTTGTTTGAATATGAGAACAAATATATACATGATTATGCAAATCATTTTTGTTCCACACATCACGGGCTTGTGGAATGAAATTAAGTTAATTTTATATTTGGGAATTTAGGATGGAAAGCGAAGCCTACGTACTTTATCATTTATGTTATCGTCAAACCCACATAAATGAATCGTTTTTCAAAAAATTTGCCTTCTTTGTTGACCAACGACCTTTATAAAGCAACTACCTATAAAACTCCGTCTCTTTCTCATACCCACCATCCATCAATCAGCTGTTGAGCTTTTTAGCCTTTAGGTATCATAAAAGGGCCACCCCAAGAAACCCAAAGGCCTAAAATAGGTGACTACAATGGGCAACAGTTTGGGAGGTAAAAAGAGCAGAGCAAAGGTTATGCAAATTAGTGGGAAGACATTCAAGTTCAAGACACCAGTAGAAGCTGGTGAGGTAGTGAAAGAATACCCAGGTCATGTTTTGCTGAAATCAGAGGAGGTAAAGCATTTTGGCATTCGAGCAAGGCCTTTGGAACCACACCAACAACTTGAGCCAAGAGGGCTTTACTTCCTTGTGGAGCTGCCAAATGAGTTTAATAATAATATTATTAATAATGCAAAGGAAATTAAAGTTCCAAGAAGGGTTCGGTCTGGGATCAACATGAGTGCTAAGGATCGGCTGGAGAGCCTAATGCTGTCTCGGAGGTCGATTTCTGACCTTTCTGTCATGAAATCATCAACAGCAGCAGCACCAAGCATTTTGCCGGAGGAGGAGGAACCCAAACATGAGATGAATGGGGCGGTGCGTGTGAGGATGAGGCTTCCAAAAGCACAAGTTGAGATGTTGATGAAGCAGAGCAGAGACCAAGCAGAGGCAGCAGAGAAGATTGTGGATCTTTGCATGCTGAACACCAACAGCGGTGATGGACCTAATAATGATCACCACCAACAAATGCATTGGAAGAATAATGCTCATAATACTCATGGAATAGCTCTCAAAAGACAACCTACCAAGGCGCGTGAGGTATGCTTCATTTCTCACTTTCTCTCTCTAAGACACTAATCCTGTTTTTGTGCCCAGTTATGTGCTCTTTGTTTGACATTTTCATTCAGTAGAAATGTTGTTGGACCTAAAACTAAAGTATAAATATATATTAGTCAATTTTGGCCCCTCATTTTAGGGGCTCGAGTTCCAAGGTATTAGCTTAATCGTACCTTTAATTTGCACCCACCTTAATATATCAATTGGAGCTTTCAAGCTACTCATCTTCAAGTTCACTGAGAACCATTGCCTCTGCCGACCCAATTTATGCTCCTCCTCAAGGCTGCAATGTGAATTGTACCAATCATTACTCTTACTGATAGATAAATCACATTGGTAACCAAATATGCCTAGTCATGGTGTTAGTTAAGTTAACGAGAAACACGTTGAAATGAGATTGAGGGCATTCAAAAGTTTGAGCAATTTGAAAATATGCCTAGCTAGTCAAGCTTTTCACCTGCTTTACCTGCTTAGTGGCACACAGTTGCTACTTTGTAGTCAACACTCTGTTTCCATACAACATGTTTTGGTAGCATTTCAAGGACCATTTGCTAAAAGTAGTATAATCTACAATATAAAACTCATTAAAATGGTTTAAGCAGTTATTCTTAGCTGCAGGCTTAAAGAAACTAAAAAATAACGGCTAAGAATCATAAATCAATTATATTAAGTTGAACATCGAAATGTAAGTGAACTACTCATAAGTCATAACTAGCTTGGGATTCATCGAAATATTTTCATCTATACTGAAATATTCTTCATTCTTGTTTTGGATGTTTAAACCTGCAGAAGCGAGTGAGTTTCCGACCAGCCAATGAAGGAGAGATACAAATAGCTGTGGCTTCTTAACAAGTAGTAGCCAGACAGTCCAGAGTCGATGGCTCTCCACTTTCCACTTTAGTCTGCGCAGTTTCAGTTTCTCATTAACCAAACACTTAATATGAGTGAGAGTTATCTTGGAGTAACTGATGTAATTATACCGTAGAATTATTACTTGTAAAACTTTTTCATCTTCTCGTTTCGTCTTATTCATATGATGTCTCCCAACCCATGCATACTTTGTCAAACTTTTAAGTATAAAATTTTCTTTGAAAAGAGGTAAGAAATAATATTAACTTAAGCCCATCATTGAAAATTTGGAATAGAATGAGGCTATCCATGACAACACAACATTAATCTTTTTTATATATTACCAAAATAAGATTTCTTATTCAAAAGCAATTATATTTAGTATTATTTTTTTTTTTTTGGTTACATTCCCCACACACCCTCACCACTTAGCCTGGCCCCAAGAAAGCTAGCTGGGTGATTTATAAAGTATCCGATACATGTGTATTAAAGGATACCATGTGCTTAGAGAATTTCATGGAGTACTCAAAGATGCATTCCCTGATACTGTGATACATGTGTTCAGAGAATTGAAAGAGAATTCAATAATTCAAGAGTAATAAAATTTGATATTTTACTGATGAAGCACGTGGACATGAAATCCACCCTATCAACTTTACATTTGTCTACTGTGTCACATTGCTAAGCCTACTTTCCCCCTTGAGACTTCATTGTTGGTAAACTTGTCAATTTAAAAAACAGTTGCCAACTCTTCACAATTACAGCGTTAACAAATCTACTTTGGGTTCATTCTTCCCCATATACAAAATAAAAGGGAAAGAAAGAACCCAACACAAAAAAAAAAAAAAAA
>QANT01008504.1:0-74765 GCA_003254885.1 Purshia tridentata | reverse complement strand
AAAAAAAAAAAAAAAAAAACCCCAGATGGAGGGATTTCCCTCCTCTCTGCTTATCACCACTAATAGTTCCCCTAATCCTTATTAATGAACACATCTTTTGTGAACAAAAAGAATACAATGATGCAGTTCATGAAGACCATTGATCAGGTACAGTGAGAAAATAGGTGGTCATTGCCTTTCGGAATCTTTTCTTGTATTGTTTGGGAGAAACAATTGTGGGGGCTGCATTCTTCAGACCACCAAGTATTCCCGATGCCTTCACCCATGTCTCCAAATGCTTGTCCCATGTATACTGTCTCATGAAATCAATGATCCCCAAAACCAACTCCTTCCGCTCATCATCCACGCCAACCAGCAGCGAGTAGTCCATTACATCAACAGACTGGAGAAGCATGACAGAATTTCAAAGTGTCAGTCAAAAGATGAAAAGGGAATAAAACAAAAATGAAAACAGTTGTGATTAAATGTAGGGTTATAATTTACTGGGGTTTCAACAACTAAATAGATGCACCATAGAAGGCATAAAAGGCTTAATTATCTTAAGAAAATAACATTTATAATTTGAGGCAATATTGTCAACAAAATGTTTCAATCACATGAAATGTGAAGAGTGAATACTTAATACAAAGCAGAGGAGAAGCCATGGATTTGAAAACCTTGAAATCAATATTAGAAACCTCAATGTCAAGGTGTGAGTCTGTCAGATGCAAGAAAAAGGGAAGGGGATGAAGGCATACCGCTAAAAAGGATGTATCGTTCCAAATAGCTCTTTCCAGGCTTCTCTTCGCTTTGCTTCCCAGAAATATGGGTTTTGTGCGCAATGTTTCCAACAAATTCATATCTAACAGTACTTTGTTTGCACCTGTTGTATCAGAATTGTAACGGGATCGAGCAGACCCCTTGAGATCATACACCCTTGAAATATTTCTTTTAAAGAAAAGGTTCTCCATCACCATCAAATCCATTTTAGTTTCCTTCCCACCTTTCAGATGTTTAACAGTGACCTGCCAACTCACAATAGAATTATTTTGGGTCAAACACCAATAAAATGAAATCACAAGAATAATTAAGCCATAATCCATCCACTAACCAGGGCGTGTTAATAAAAATCAGAAAACAAGATCTAACCTGATATATGCCAAGAACCTTTGCAAGACAAGTTGGGCTTCCTGAGCTAAGGGAATCAGTCAGATATTTAAAATACTCGGGTGCAAATTCCTGAAAGGATTCCAACTCTGTCTTTGTGACTTGTTTTATGATGAATCTATCATCCAAAGATTTGGCAAAATATACATTGCTTTTCCCCCCTTGTGCACTCCACCTCCGGCAGCGGCTCAAGGATCTTACAAAATCCACTTCATTAGAGCAGCATTTTTTCCTAAGAGAGTCAAACTGTTTTGCAAAATAACAAGTCACAGAAAACTTCACTTTGCCTCCAGCATTTGAGGACTCATCCCCGAATGAAATCCTTAAATGTGGAGATTTTTTTGGATCTGCAAACAGGGTACCCATGGATGATGAAGCATCTTCAGATCCATAACTTCCATAGTGGATATAATCCAAGTCCATAGTGCCAAAAGACTGCCAGGGTGAAAAGGTGGAAGCTGCAGAATCTTCTTTATAGCTTTCGTGGACGCTCCAGCCTCCCTCATGCTCATTCAACTTATTAGCAACCCAGTCCTCATAATTCTTGGAACTAAGGGCATATGATATTATGCTAGTGGGCTCACTATCATAAACACCAATGACTATGTCATTGTTGCTTGTCTGGGAAAGCAGCAACCGGACTCCATCAGCTATTTGAGATGCAGAGGAGATAACCGAGGGTGTGGAACTAAGTATTGAATTTAACTTTTGTGCCTCTCGTGGCAATGCCTGGGAATAAGTCCTTGTTACACTAGAAACAGGATCTCTCACCATACTCCTGTAATCTCCAGAAGCATGGAATGATCTAAGTGCCGACAAATGCAACGAATAAGGGGGCAATCCTTTCCTAATCCTTTCTTGGAATCTTTGTGCAGAATCAAAAGAATGAACTCTCACTGGCAACATTATCCTCCTAAAAGAAGGATCATCATTTTGACTTGTCTTCCTGAGAGCACCAGCTTGGAGTCCATCTGCATGTGATGTATGAAGAGGTTGAGCTTTCACCAGAACTTGATCAGTTCCAGTCCATGCAGAATCTATTCTCTCAGAAAGAGTAGATCTATGGGATGCGTCTGAATGCATTTCCTCCTCACGGCTATAATTACATGATACTAACATGGGATCTTCAGAAGGTTCATTAGTTGGTACGTTAGGTTCTTTATCTGGCAGTAAATCATTCCCAGGTGGCACTTGTAATTTTGAAGATTCAGACACATTATCTTCATGGCCATAATCAAGCCTGCTATCCTTACTAGATTGATAACTTGAGAACTCTTGCAGGTGGCCAAAAGATACATCCCTGTCAGTAGCCACAGAAACAGGATTCCTTCTAAGAAGCGAGTTCAATGAATAAAGCTGGCGATCCCAAACATGAGAACCAATTAAAAGAGAACGTCTCAATCGATTTAGCTCCAATATGTCTACTACAGCCATTTGGCATGGTTCTGACGTCTCCACAAAAGCAGGTTGCAGAAAACCCTATGAACAAGCAAGGACACTAGCTTATGGAAAGACAGATTTATTGTCCACAAGGCATTAAACATGTATAGACAAGGAATGCGATAACAATCAATCACATAAATATCAGAATGATACTCAAATTTTTACTTACAATGAAGTCACTTCTTTCCTTTTTAAGCAGATCTTTCAGTTCCATGATGTGGTTCTGTAATTCACTTGTACCTGACATTCCACATCCAAAAGATCTATTTTTCTCTTCCATGCAGTCGAGTACATCAGATATCTCTGCATATAAGGTTTCCATTTTTCCCATGAGCTGCAAGAAAACATAGGCTATTAGAACTGAGATCTCTTGAACTTGCAAAAGTTCAAAACTAGTTCAACATTTAGCAGAAGTCGAGAAAAATATTCAAGAAGTGAAAAGGCACCTCTGCTGCCTCTTTTCTTAACCACTCTGGTTGAACTTGGCCATTGAATTCAAGCACTGAAGGGGGCAAATGGACAGAAAGAATATCAATGGGGGAATATCGGAAGAATGCAACCATGCTCCCAAACCTGTTATACAAGAGTTGTCAATATTTTTTATTATTTAAAAGATCACTTTATATGAGAAAAATTTATAGATCAATCAAAAACTATTAGAACTCACCCATAGTAACGGAGACAGTCTCTTTGTAATGAATGACCACAAGTAGCCACACGATTAGCAGTTGCATGGTTTGAAAAGCTAAGTTCCAAGAACTTTCCAAAAGAAAGTCCCCATGCAGCATCTGACATGATTACTCTACGTGTTGCCGGTGGAACTCCATCTATATGGGCACACCTTAGACAACGATGCCACATCCATATTTTACCATCTCTTTCCCCAGGTAGCTTTAGTGAAGGAAGGCGTCTCACATTAATGGTAAGGTTTCCTTGCTGATGGGTGTAACATAGAACATGGGCCTCAGCTGGCTCTTTACATGATCGACAGAAAGAAGCCTGCTAATTACAAACCTTATTAACTATACTTCCATTCCATAATAAGGAATAACATAAGGGTGGAGGGGTTGAATTAAACTAACGATAAATTACCTGATCAAATAGGTCATCACGAAGATATCTGCCAAGTGGCTTATCAAAGCAGCCATAGAATTTTATACGCAGAAGCCGGGAGCGTTCACAAACAGTTCCTTTCAAAACACAATGGCTTGAAAAGGATACCAATATGCTCTGATGAGTGTCAGCAGTAGGGAAGTACTCACTTGAAACTTCATTGTGATCTATCCTTTCAGAGTTTGACAATTCATGGTTATCCTCATGTTGACTCCCATCATGAGGCAAAGTTTCTTGCAACTCTGGTTGGGAAAGATTTTTTGTGTCAGAAGAATGTGCAGCGAGCCCCTTTAGATCCTTGTATTGATATGAAGAAGAGTCCAAAAATACATTACATGCTAAATCATCATTATATGCATCCGAAAATGTATTTCCAACCATAAAGTCCACAGAGCCATTAGACAAACGAAAAATATGTCCAGGATCAAGATGCCCAGGCAAAGATTCTGATCCTTCAATTTCTGGGTTCAAACCCAAAATGTCATCATCATGGGCAGAAGCATCAACTACAGCTTTGGAATTACTCGAAGTAAGAGAATTAGAGATTACTGAAATTGCAATATCTGCTGTTGTCCTATCTGGTATAGTATTTGAGTGTCTCAGTGTCATCTTGGGCAGGGTAGCACCCTCATCAGCAAGGAAGGAAGTTTCAAGGGATAAATGATAAGCTGCAAACACTGCATACTGGACAACATGTTTGATCTTCTTTAGTTCATCAACACATGCGCCCTTCAGCAGGACCTACAAAAGAAATTGACAATATTAGAGACAACTAAACTCTAAATCTTTATACTATATCAGGATGAAGATCATGAGTAAATTACTATAAAAAATAGCAAAATGTTGCATATGGAAAACATTACTGTGCAACAAAGACGCCTTGGACACCCTTCAAAAAACATCAGAGTTTTCAATGGTTTCTTGTTAAACTGATTGGCTGGCTCATGCTGTTCAGAAATTTTTTCTAACCGGAACAATTCACAATGTCCCAAGCGGGCTTTAGGGATATCATCAATTGATGGAGTAATAAGTGCACCAGTGCACCGGGCTATACGCTCCAGTAGTGGCCTTTTAACATTCAGCACTAACGATATTTCCTTTGCTAGCAAATGGTCTTGAGCATACGAAGATACACTTTTTTCTACCAGAAGAACATTTGGGCGAAGAGCCTCTATCTTTGAGATAATCATCCTAAGATGATCATTTTCCTGTCCAAAGAAAGTCACAAATTCATTTTTAGAACTAATGTTTCAACAATAGTCATCAGTTATGAGGGAGGGAGGGAGGGAGGGGGAGAGAGAGAGAGAGAGAGAGAGAGAGAGAGAGATCAATTGAATAAGAGGGGAAAAGAAAACCCCCGTAGGGATGGGAAGTGACTAGAGCAGGGGTAGCTGGGGCAGCTAACAAAACCTGAAGTAGTAATGTATCAAGAGACGCCAACTGGTTTGGAACTTTCTGATATTCAAGTGCTCCTCCTAAAATAAGTAATCTAGGATTTTTGTACTGTGAGGTCATGCGCTTGTGCTTTATATTCTTTGTACAAACTACTCCTTTTATAAGAGTGCTGCACAAATCAAATTGTTTAGATTAAAGATATAAATCTGTCACATGTACAGAAACCTGCAAAATGTCAAGGACATCATACCTGTCACTTGGACTTCCTGATGCAATACATTTAACTTTCACATAATCACCAGGATCCATGCTGCCTCCTCTGCTAGTATCCGGTTTAACAAAATTTGCAGCTTGCCAAGCTATCGTTGTAACTATGTCAAGCCAATCCTCATCGCCATCCTCTTTGCCCAATTCAAAACCCTCACCTTGTAGCAATTGTGATACAAGAGCTCTAAAATGCCCCTGTACCACAGCTCTAAGAGGTTCCTTGTTACCCTCATTCTGTTTCTCCTTTGCAGGAAACATGCTTGAAAGGCTACTACTTGATGAAAAAATTGCACCTGAATCTCCAATATCATCATCTTCATCATCATAAGAAAAGAAATTAGTCTCTGCTTCATCATTCTCATCATCGGGGGGAGGGGGATACCAGATGAGACCATTGTTTTCAAAATCCAGTGGCCTCTGTGATTTCTCATATTGGCTGCGGAAAACTGACAGGTCATCAGAGCAATCATCAGTAATATCTGGATCCTCAGTCCCTCTCTCAGGCCTTTTTAAAACGGCCATAGTCTGTTGACCAAAGGGACCATCATTCTGAGACACTGCGATTCCCTCCTGCCACTGCTGTACAGAATGCCCAACTCCACTAGAAGTATAATAAATTCTAGATGGGCAATCAAAATGACTTGATCCCAGTGACCTTGAACTATAAAACTCATTTCTAGCACTAACACTACTTAAATCTATATCCAAATTGTTATCACAGTATTCACTTGATGGGCTGAAAAAGTTCTTTCCAGAATCCTCCGCCTCTTCTTCATCGCTCCTACATTTGTAGACAGAGAATTCATTACAAAAGCAGAAGAAGGCATTAATTATATGCAAGAAATCCAATTATACATGATCCCATAAAACTTTTAGGACTGCATCCTGACACACTACGTGCAATCTGAATGAAAGCGTACCTGCTAAAAGAGCGATGAACAGATACTGGAGATGCGGTCATACTCGTCGCAGCATGGGGAGAATACCCGCAATCCCGGGATTCTAGAAACCTTGAGAAATGATCACTGTGAATCGATTCATTATCCACAGAAAACTTGATTTTTTCAACACTAAAACATGGGGACGGCGGCTCAGGGCTTTCTCGAGGAGAAGCAGAAGGATGCACTTTCTCACTATACTTCCTTCCACCATCCCTCCTTAATTTAACCTGAGAACAAAACTTGCAGAACTTAGTAGTCGTCTCTCCAACCTCATCACTGCTCTTGATGCCACCCCATTCAGACCCCTGAATACACTTTCCACAAATCCATCGGCCACAGCTTTGGCAGTGATATCTATGACCCATACCAGTGGATTTTGTATTGCAATCACAACACATGTTGCAACTGTTACCAGGCATATCAAACTCGCCAGACAAACACCGTAAATCACTTGCTCCCCTAGAAATCCAAGACCTAATTTTCTCTATTAGATCTGGTAGTGAACGATCAGGTATTCCCATAGAATGGCAAATGACCCAACAAGAATAGGAACCAGGAACCAGCTCGTCCTCCTCAAAAACTAAATTCTTCTTTTTGCTCTAAATTTTAGTATACAAAAAGAAAAAAAAAATTACCCACAATAAAAATAGTGGGTGAATTCGGATATGGATGTGTTTTTGTATGGGATTTGATTATGATTTTGTTCCCCTTGTTTCTTGTTTTCTTTTTCTTTTTCTTTTTTAATTGCAATGAAAACAGAAAGAAAATCCTCCAAGATTCACAAAATAAAAACGGAGGAGAAAATCAGGCGGGAAACGATGCACAAAATCTAACACTATTTACAGCCAAAATCATCATATCACCAATAAGACCTCAGAGGTTAAACAACAATAACAATAGCCCACAGAATCTTAAATAGAAATTAAATCCCTGACAAAAAAGAAACCCTAACCAATCCCAGAGTCTTCAAGAATACATCCGGCGACCGATTGGAGCATATCACAGCGATTGAACTAAGGCGATGACGACGACTCCAAGTCCAAGCACAATAAGAAACCCTAATTTCATCAAAAGGAGAATATATATGATCTGACAAGTGATGATGAGTAGAAGAAAAGAAGTGTGTAGAAAAGAAGGAGACGAAGAAGAAGAGAGTCCGAGAGATTGGAATTAAATGCGGGGAAGAATGAGAATCAAAAGGAGGAAAAGGAGGAGTACGGAGAAGGTTCCCTTTCTGCCGGAATCGGCTCGCATCTCAAAACAAGCATTTGCCTCTCTCTCACTTCTTCTTCTTCCTCCACTTCCACTTCCACTTCCACTACCACCAACAACAACAACACTCTTCTTTATCATCTTTCCTGCTTCCAATTCATTTCATTTCTCTTCTCATTTCATTTCTCTTCTCATTTCATTTCTTTTCTTTTCTTCTTCTATTCGTTTCTTTCCTTTTCTCAGTTATTCTCCCTCCTCCGCAACCCAACCGCTGCTTACTATAATATTGCTTTTCCAAAAGCACTTTCTCGCTCTCATCTCTATCTTTCTTTTCTCTTTATTAATTTTTTATCCTATGCATAAATCATAATATAGATTGGTCTCTCGGTTTTGTACTTGTATTAAATGTTTTTTAATTAGGGTTTATGTGGCTTTTTTAATTTTTTCCAATCTGGCATTTAAGGCGGTCATTGGTCATCAGTGTGATGCTTAATGATTTATTTTATTGATTTGTCTTCTTTTTCTTTTTTGTTTTTTAGTTTTCTTGTATGGGTTTGTACAACTAGAAAAGCATTCGCTGTTGATTGGCCAGCATCCGTGAACAGATTTATAAAACGTTTTGGGCAACTCAGTCAGCATTAATACATGGATTTTGTTGGATTAGTAGGGGCATGTCTTTCTTTATTCATGACTTCCTCTTTTTTCTACACGCCCACGCATGGCGGTGTATCACACGCTCCGCTCGACAGCATCTAGAAGTCTCTCACGGTACATGATGGTGACTGGTGGGGTGTTTGGTGGGTCGGTAGGTCGGGTTTCACGGGTTAGTCATGACCCGAATACTTTTCTTGAGAACAACTTCTCGATTTTCCTTGGTTGACCCGGAATTTTGGGTTTTAAAGTGCAAATGTGCAATGCAATGTACTGACTAATGATGATGAAAACAGGCACAAATTCACACAAACATGTATAATAATAAAACTAGATCTGTTAAATTATTAATTAAATTACTACTACTGTTCCAAATTTAATTATTATTAATTCCTATGCTGAAATAATAATTTTATCTACCTGGGTTGGAATTATTGGAAGAAAAACTTATTTATCAAGTATGAATGTGTTAAGTTATTATTATCACACAGTAAATCTGTAAATGTATATGAAATAATTACCCAAATGTATACCCGACCCATATTATGCACATATAAAGTGACATTGCCAATTGGCATGTTCCCTGCAATATTAAACAGCAGGTGAGGGGGGTTTGGTAGCATTAGTTTGGCATTGATTTGGTGGGAAGGCAACAGAGGTCGTCTGCCGAAAGATGGGCCTTTTAATCTATGTTTCATTTTTCTTTTTTCTTTTTCTTCTTGGCGTTTTCTTTGATAGATTATAGTATTTGAATTTCCATGCCTTCCCTATCCCTACCTTTTTTTCTTGACCAAATTGGATTTTCTTTTATACTCATATGTCACACCAACTAAAAGTTACATCATTCCTACACATAAACAGTCACTAAGGATAAGAGTATAGGGAGAGCCGCCCCATGCAATTTTTCACCATCATTCGTGACTCATCTATCTCCATGTGAAGGACATGTTATTTTGTTGAATTACTTTTGTATTTGTATTTGGTCTTTTTTTAGAGAATCTATTATCCACACCACACCACCCTCCTTTCAGTCCTTGTAAATTTTGCTTTGTCAAATTAAAGGGCCCACCACCCCATTAATTACCCTTTTCCTTCTTAATTTGCATACATTTTGGTAATCCCCAAAGTCAATTATAAGCTATTAAAATAATTGGGAATGCATTAGACAAATGAATACTTGGGGGATCTACTAAACTGGGTTTAATTTAATTTTACCATTTTTTCGTGGCATGAATGATCATGGGGGTTTACGAACAAATAGATCAGCACTAGTTTTAGGCATGAATCATGATGTTAACATTTAGACGTTATGTTAATAGTAACTTTTTATAAACCCCCTAATCACAAAAAAAACCTTTCCTAAACCTCCACTTATTTAGAAACTCTCTCAAAACCCCTTAAAATTTATAATACCTTGTTGACTTCTCTGACGCGCTCTGACGCAAGCGCTGACGCACGCTGACATAAGCTGACACGCGTGCTGACGCTTGCACTAACGCACAATGTAACTGTATCTCTGAAATACAGTTAGTTACACTGTATTTCTAAAATACAGTTACACTGAAATTGAAATTGAACCTTAAATAACCAATTACACTGAAATTGAATTTTAAAAATACAATTACACTAAAAAAATAACTACAAATAATTATACTAATATTTTTCAACATGAAAAAAAGCTTGCAGGTCTATAAAAAAAAAAAATTAATTACACCTTAACTAAACATTCGCTAAACAAAAGTTACACTTTCTCTAAATAAAATAGTTACATCTTTTCTAAAAAAACAGTTACACCTTTACTACAGTTACATAGTTTCACTATAAAAACTCAAACCCTAGACTATATTGTTCGATCTCAAACTCAAATCCTAAGCTACGTTGGCATCATCGTCCAGATTTGTTTCCATCTGTAAATTTAATTCATCATATTTCAGGGGCACAATTTCAACATAAACAGTATGTTTCAAAATGCCAGATATATTAATTTGAATAAAAATAAAACATTTGCAGATACATTGAGGCCAAAGAACCTCCAACAAGCTTATAGGAGAAAGCACAAGTTTTGCTCAAATAAATTATTGCAATGTCATGATAGCATTTGTTTACTTTGTTTTTTAAAGTTTTGGAACAGCGGAGGCTTAGAGCTATACATATAACACATATGCATGCCCTCATTAATAACGAATCTATACACATGTTGAAGACCATATCCACATTGTCCAGTTCGGACTGAGCTAAGTAGATGAAATTGATGGCCTTGGAGAGCTAGGACAAGTTGATCGATGGAGGAAACTCAGAACTTGAACAGAGAGATGAGACGAAACTCAAAGATGCAGAGATCGACTCAAAGAGAGAGAGAGGCCGGTTGGTTACTTTGTTAGAGAGAGAGGGACATGGGCAATTACGAGAGGTGGGTGTGGGAAAGCGGTGGAGTTGAAATAGAAACAGAGGCGTGGCGGTGGGGGGCTGGGGTTGTGAGAGATAAATGTATATATAAATTGTAAAATTAAAAAAAGGGTATAATTGGAATATTGAAAAAAAGGGTCAAATCTAGTTGAGAATAGGTTGACCGGGGGGTTTTGGAAGATATTAAGTTTATAATAAGAGGTTATGAGAGAGATTAATTTAGGGTGGGAGTTTTGAGAGAACCTAGCTCTAAATTGGGGATTATTAAATATTTACATTTATGTTAACATGTCATCACCCACTTTAAGAACAAAATTAGACCCTAAGCAAAAAGATAGCACTAGCTATGAGGATAAATTCATCTTTCATAGTATGGCATCTTTTAACATTATCCTTGAATACAAAAGTTGTGTGTGGTCTTTATATAGAATGATTCTTTGAAAGAAAGTAGAGGGTGTGTATTATGCCTGTATTTACTCTAATAAGGTCGGCTACAACATCGGAATGACATTGACTAGGTATGAAAGTCCACTGAGCTTTTGGGGTCATATCACATTCTCCATTTCCCATATAAAGTATTAAACGGTAGGTAAATATCTCAATCGGAGTGATAAGTGCTAACACCATCTTCTTTTAATCTTAGGCTTGCATATACTTCCATTTTATAGTTGAACTTTGCTAGCTAATGACGAAGAATAAAGTTGTAATATTTATGAAATTTGGACTGCTATCTAGTTATTAGGATAAAAAGGTGATGTTAAGCTGACCACCAAATTTATTATGATTAGACGGGGTTTAAAATTCATGTATAGTAGAAGGAATTACTAATGGACTACCTTGTAGTCATAGAAGTTAGTGCTTGAGGAAGTTAATTGATACCGACCCATTGTATTAATTTTCTCCCTTTTTGAAGCAGAGGTTTGGGTCGTAGTTAAATGTGTCTATTATTGTGGCTGGTCATAGTCATAAATTCAAAATCCACACTTGCAGTTAGGAAGAGTAAATATTTTGGGCATGGACAACCGATTTTGAACCCAAATTGCTTGCCTCAATCAATAGGAATTGCCCATTAATGGCAGCATTCATGTGGCTGGTAGGTCAGATCTTTGGTGCACAACTTTAATGCACGTGCATCTTTAACCATACTTGTATGGAGCAACCCATCTTTAGCCACAACGTACTGTACACCGTTAAGAGAATAAATACCTAGCTAAAAACCATACTGGTAAGTTGTATTGTATGGCTCTCTTTGCTTGTACCAATTGGCTTAACAATCACATTTCTTAGTCACTACGATCTCAAAAGGAGCTAGTACCCCAGTTTTTGGGGGAAGGTAGTTTGACTACCCCACAGTATTGCCAAAAGTGTCAACTTATTTCTCTCATTATAATATATTTCCCAAAGAAATCATAGCTTGGAGGGCATGAAAGGGTGGCAACTATTTGAGTGAAACTGGGACAGACCTTAGTTTTGGGGTTTCACTAATCCAAACCTTTTATTTTAGGCAGTGTAAAAACAAAGAAAAATAAGGAACAAAATCCCATGATGTGGGGCAGTGTGATTGACTAGTGGGTTAGCAATAGGAGATGGAGGTAAGGGTAGCCATGCTTGGTTTTCAACTAACACCCAACTGATTTCTTTTACCTTCACAGATTGGATATATTTTTCTACGACAAAAATACCATGTACTCACATCATCACATGTGAATCAGGAGCAAGCTAGGTGAGATTCTCGGCTGGCTTAACTCTTAAACAATAATGTCATTTTTTAATGGGAATTGGAAAAGCAAAGTTTACAAGATACCTTGCTTGCTTGCTTCAAGGAAAATAAAAACCTTTTATTTCTGTTGGATATTAGCTGAATTTAAGAGAAAGCACCCAAAGAAAATAAGTGATTTCCAAGATTTTGGCCCAATTAAGCAGAAATCACTGCAGAATCTTAATATTTTAAAATGTTTTCTGTTTTTTCAGTAAATAAGTCAGAAGTTCAACTTATATGACCATTGCCTCACACTTGAATGATCCTTTTTTTAATTGTCAAGCCCACTTTAATGACCCCAAGGAAATTTCAGATTGATATAAATATACCAAGTTGTTAATTAACTTATAAAATAAAACTTGATCCTTAATGATATTTTTAATATATCAAATTGGAATACTTTAATTGTGAAGATTTGTTCAAAGGGCATGTTGCTCGTCCAAGGCCATGAAGTCGCACGCAGAGATGGGCATGCCACTATTTGCAGAATTTAGATACATTTTTACATCGCATAAGAGGATTTTGTACCTATTGTTGAACAGGTCAGACTCAAAGTTACCATCTAGACAGCTGAGAACAATGAAGTTGTAAACGTTTGAATTTATTGGGTTCAAGACTTCAACTAGATTGAAATATGGTCAATTTTCATCAAGGCAAACTCTGAGATTTTCTCAGAAAATGAACTTTCAACACTTTTGACTGTGTCGTAAGGTTTACCAAAGTGACGGATAGGGACTAAACAAAGAGAACGAATATGAAATAAAAGATCGTCAAGCTCGTTTTGTACGCCTTCCAACTTGAAGAGCTAACTCTGTATCAATCTTGAGGGAGATGTCTAGAGCTTTTACAGAATGAGTCAGTGCACCACTGCAAACACAACAAGGAACTTTGTAAACCATGCCAGGAATACTAGTACACTATCTATTGGTCGTGAATGCATGCCAAATAATAATGAGCAATGAACTATTGGTAAACTATGTTCCAGTATATTATCTCTAGAAACCTGTCGCACATAGTGCCCAATCTTCTGCCCATTGTTTTAGACATACAAAAGCTACAGGTTAACTTATTGAGATTATGAAGAGCTGCATAATTACCTAGAAATATAGTCGACCCCAGTTTGTCCAATTTTGTGTACTGTTTCAAGAGTAACATTGCCGGATGCCTGTCACAGTCAAGCAGATAAGTCAGACAATAATAAACCAGATACCATAAGAAGACTAAATAAATAACTTTACGCTACCTCAGTCTCAAATCTCCGACCAATCAAATTCACAGCTTGTTCAAGCATGCTTACATCAACATCCCCGTTTGGTAGTGGTACAACCATATTATCCAACATTATCCGGGTCAAGGAAGTCTTTGTTTGAGATGAATAATTCAATACCTTGTCTACTTCCTCAATTGTTCGGGTCTCAACCTGGGAAATAAAACCAAATGCCACTTTAATAATTATGGTCCCCAGGAAAGCTGATCCTGTCCATCTGTCACATTAGATAACATTCACGCATGTATCGACACAGACACACACATAGAGACAATCAGAGACAGAAAGAGCTAGCATTCTGTAACAGATTGCAACATAAACGCAGGACATATCAACTCAAAGAATGTCTGTAAAAACTTAGCAGTAACTAGGGATGTTTTAATCAGGATAGAAGCATGATAGTGAAACATATTATGAATTGCAAAACATTTCCACCTCCATGAATAGATCCATTTGACAAGATTTACAGTGTAGTGATACAAATCTTAATGGTTGCAAAATTACCTCAACCTCCATCTGAAGATTCCTTTGCTCTAGATACAGGTCTACAGATTTGAGGGCATTTGTGATGCCTCCAGCTATTGATATATGATTATCTTTTATCATTACCATATCAAATAAACCCATTCTGTGATTTTGACCACCACCAATGAGTACCTAGGATAAGAGGTTTTCTATAAGGTCGACCAAAAATTAATATCCAACTGGAAAGAACATGTGTCTGTGTGTGTGTTGGTGTGTAGTAGAAGCAAGGAAAAGATATATACCGCCCACTTATCCACCAAACGTAAACCAGGGGCAGTTTTTCTCGTTTCTAAAATACATGCAGGGCTTGCAAGATCTGCCATTGCCTGCAGGCAACAAAATGATGAAATATCTCCCTTTACACATCCAGCAAACATATTATAATAATACATATTTAATAGGCATAGCATGACTCAAGTTATTAATCTCTCCTCTTCATTATTTTACAGCTTCCCAAAGCATCATGTACATTGTTACTCTACACAAAGCATTAAGTACAAGTCATGATATTCTAATCCCATATATATAGGTTAAAGTGGCCGGTGCTCTCTGTTATTAGCAAATTATAGTCCAAGTATGAGACAAATATCAGTGACAACTAACAACAAGGAAAACAAGGACAACCTCTATAAATGAAATGGATATGGAGAGAACTATGTAGTTTCTTTGTAAATAAAAATTACCCTAAATCTTTTGATCAAACAGTACAGAGAACCCATAACAGGTAAACCCTACCCCACTCTGAATTCCTTACCTCCCTCGTGATAAACTCCAGACCTCTTCTTACAGAAAGGCAGAGGAGCTACACCATCTAGTGGTTTATGCTAAATCTTTTAATAAAAATAGAAATGTGATAAGCAATCTCTTCAGACTTATAAACCATTATGATCCACATTGACATCAATGGGCCTCCATCTTTCGATGGAATGCCCCTGTTATGTGCTCTAATGCTGCATATTAAAAGTTAGGATGGCATATTTAATGATTTTGTTTATAAAAAACATAAAGGAAAGAAAAATACCTTAGTCAAAGTTGCTACTCCACTCATCCTCTGCATAAAATTCAATGCTACCCTCTCAGCTACAACAATGCTGTGTGCTCGTCCTGCATATCAATTTTGGTAAAACTTCTCAAGGAATTTTCAAAAACTCCTAAATTTCTTCATATCCTGATTTACCATAAACTTTTCCAAACTCTAGGCCTTTATGTACAGAGTCTCCATCCTTTTGTGACCACTCAACCTGTATTCAAATGTCAATCAATAATGACAGTACACTAAGAACAACATTTCAATCACACAGTGCAGTGCTTTTATACCTTCAGAGAAGGATCAACTTCATAAAATACCATCTCTGCAAGTGCAATTCCGGCAATTATACCATTCTCCTTTGCCAAGAAATGAGCTTCTACTTCCATATCAGATGGAATGGTAGCCATACATGTCACGTCACCTACAAATGAAACATCAATCTTACTAAATAATATGTTTTGAACATGAAGAAATTATTAAATTCCATATACATATAACCTGACTATAGTAGGCTTTAAAATTTTAAAAGAAAATCAATATAGAAGAATGCGATCTCAATAGTAAAACCATTTAAAATTGGTGCTTCAGGAAAACCAGGAAAGAGCATATAAAATAAGAAACAATTTGAACCTCGATCCCCAGCGTCTTCAGCAAGCGCTGACTTAATGACACCCCACAAATCATAGGTGGGATGTGAAGGAGGCTTTATTGGCAAGGATTCAAATGATATTCCAGGCTTTTCAGTTTGAGTTGCTGACATTCTAATAGTCTGCCTGCAAGGGTCCAACAAGTGAAATCAATGCAAATCAGCAGTCTAACATGCCATCAACTATGAGCATAAAAAAACTTTCGTTGAAGAATAAGAATATAAATAATCTCTTATGTATTGGTCATTCGTTTAATTCCAATAATAAAGCTTCTTCTATTAAGTTATTTTTGCCCTTGTAGCTGTAGCTACAAAATGGAGTAACCTTGAACAGGAACAGCAATGGGCAGAGCAATACCAACTTTAACTGAATGAGATAAACGAGACATTAATGATATGGGTCATCTATGTACCTTTTCTTCTTTTTTTTGGGTACTGTCAATGTAACTTTTCTATTATTCTGTAACCAACAAAGCAGAAAAGCAATATTGTTTATTTTTTCCATTCCCATATAAATTCATGAAATCGGAGAGGGTTTGAAGAAAAAGTTCTATTATCATAAAGCATAATTCCATAGTACAGAAATTAAAGAAAACAGTGACAAAATTCAGAAAAAACAATATTATAAATATCGAATTGAGTGATGGGTAACTAGATTTTGGGCATGAAAAGAAAAAATATATATATATTGGAAGTACAGTGAGTATTACCTGAGGCGGGAGGTGAGGGGAAGGTGGTAGAGAACCGCAGTTGCCGGGTAAGCGTTACAGGACTTGTGCAGAGGGAAACATAGGGAAGCAGAGCCCATTTCCTAACAAATTAAAACCAACTCTGAATTCTATTAAGTAATGACCAATAACAAGACAAGTGCCAACACTCAGGTCGGTTGCTCCGGCTCCCTTCAAGGACTTCACTATCCCACTCCTTTACGCCTATAAATAGACGCTATAGCGCCAAAACCTAACCTCCTTTACGCCTATAAATAGATGCTATATGACTTAATTTCCACTAAAAAAATAAAAAAAGAAGCATAAAATTTTTCTGTCCGTGATAGCAATATATAAACATACTATACTACTTGGCCAAAAAAAAAAAAAAACCCTACTATCCTACGCTGCTAGGTTCCTGCTAGCTGATGAGTCTGAATCAATGCCTCATACATACAAATACTAAAAAAACATACTATACTACGCTGCTAGGTTCCTGCTAGCTTATGAGTCTGAATCAATGCCTCATACATACAAATACTATATAGTCTATAGCCGCACACATGGTTTAAATTTTAATGTTGTGCCAAACTAAATTATAAGTATTTTTTAAAGAGAAAATTAAATAATCAGTATAAAATCTCTGTAATTTTGATCCACTTCATTCAGGGATTTGCTGATTTTTCATACATATTTTAGGCACGTGATTTTGTCGATTGGGTTGCAAAAAAATAATCTAACATGGTCTGTGACTCTATTATACAGGCACTTTCTTGGAACCTTGTCTCGAAGTCATTCAGAGTTACACTTCACATCATACAATCTGTCACGTTTTTGTATACAGGCCATTGGAAGGTGGGTACTATAGAGTATAAGGAGAATACCAACGCAGACAAATTCAAAAAGCTGTTTAAGTATTTATGGCCTTTTTAGTTTTCTACTCTTTAATTTTAGGTAGGAGCGAGCTGTTATCATAATGATTTTTATTGTACAGTTGCTATTCTTTTTTACATGAATAAACAAAACCATGCATGCAGAACAGTAGGGTTTGTTGTGGTCTGATCTACAGTTGGTCAAAACAAAAATTTAAAGAAATTTTCTATACTCCTACATAGTTCATCAAGCATCTTCATATATGACTGATTCAAAATTTCCCATGGGTAGTGCTAGTGACTTAGTGGTAGGCAAGAGCCACAATTTTTGTTTCAAGTTCAATATATATCTATTTACTTGTGTTTTCCAAAATGGCTGCTATTGCATTGTTCAACTTATTGACAATCATTCCCAGCATTCAAACACATATAATACCAGTTGAGATCGAGCACCCCCTTTGTTTATTGCTTAAACTCATTTATAAAACACATTCAATCTCAATAGTCCTTCTTTTCCTTTTAATTATCTTTTCTAATCTTCCGGGTCAGAAATTCTAACACAAGTCTAGTCCAATACGTACGGCCCTCAACCTCCCTTTCATCCCCATAATCATTGTCTATATAAATAAATTCTCTCATTTTTAACACAACCTGTTTTGTCATCTTTTATAGAGTTGAGAGGAAGAGATCGAATATCGATCCAAAGTAGAAATGAACATGTGGTTTACAAAGAGATTGTTAGTGGGTTGTATTATTTTAGTGGTTGTGGTTTTGGGAATGGCATCAAGAGCAAGTTGCAGCAGAGCTTTGAAGGAGGACATGGATTCATATGAAAGCTTGAAGGTGGAAGGGATGCTTCCAAGAGGGCCAGTGCCACCTTCGGGACCTTCTCCATGCCATAACAAGCTCAGCCCCTACCGCCACACCGAGCTCTCTTATACCAATGATTATATCACATGCCCATAATTAAGGGCCATTATAGAAAAAGCTTAATTAAGCAGTACTACTACTACTACTCTCTTACTCTCATCATTCTTTTCATTTTCTTTCTGGTTAGGCAATCAGTGTTTTATTTGTGCAAACTTCGATTCGAACATAATAGTTTCCCACTTCCGAGAGGTTATTGGAGTTCAAGATACAAAGTGGACTTCCTTGTTAATTCAATTTCTTCAACTTGTAATTAACATACAAGTAGTTCTCTAATCTAACTTCTTGGGAACACACATGTTGTACCTCTTTAATATAGATATACTAAATTTCTTTCCCACCAACCAAATGCTGTCTATACTCTGTTTAATTCATGTTGGCTACTATCCTTCACTGTGTAAGCACCACGTTATACATTTCTAATTTGCTAAATTGATCGAATAAGCATTTTTCATTTTAAACAGTGGAGATTCATAATTTCAATTAATAACTTTTTATCTTTATACTTCTCATAAGAGTTCGATTTTTATTTTTCTCTTTTCTGAGTAAAAATAAATTATCAAATTAAATACAAGAAAAATTCATTATTGACTAACCTCTCATCTCCAACATTGGTCATCCCTCCCTAACTCAAGCATAACCATTTTCTTTAATTGTCAAAAAAAAAAAAAAAACTTTCCTATTTTAATTTCACAATACCTTTTTTTCAAAATTAAAAACCTTTGAAACAAACGTGACTTTACCATGGCTCACCGATGGGCCATGGTACTTTTCTTGAAGTTGAGTGAACCGTAGCCACCTATCCAAAGTTACCAACTATTCCGCAAATCCGGCCCATTCTATTTCAAAATTAATTGGGCTTTGTTCGACGGGAAGGAGGTGTTCTCCTAGGTGAGACCAAAACTCATACTATTTGGGCTAAAACTAATCTCACTTCTACTCATATTTCATGAAATAAAAATGCTAACGAGACCGTTATTGATATTATATTGCGAATAAATTATTCTGTATTATTTTGTTATATGGTATAACTAACTTATATATTCTAATATAACTGGATGTTATTAATACTATACTTAACAAATATAAATATGTCGTGTCATCGTATAATAACTTTATATAGTAAATTAGTTACTCTACATAATAATATATTAATTATATCTAATAATTTTTTTTATATTGTGTATCACATTTATAATAGAAATGAGACAATTTTGTGGGTCTCGTCTCTACTATTAAAAAAGTGTGGTACAATTAAAATGTGATACTATAATGTTGTTTATCTATCATTACTCTTTATGGAAAGTGATTAAAAACAAAAAATAATTGGGCGTACGTGGTTCTATTACTTAATTTTATTTTCTAAAACATAAGTTGACATTGTATTTGGGTTGAGATGAGTTGACTTTTGATATTATTATAGTCTATACGCGCATACTCTACAGAGATAAACGAAGAGCATAATGTGATGATTTTGCATTCCCCAAGTAATTAAGTAGGCATATATATACATATATATAATATATGTGTCAGGACTCAGGAGGCCACATCCACATCAGTCATCAGCGGTTTAATAAGACCAACTTGAGATGCAGGCAATTTATGCTCATGCGAAAAACAAAATGAAATAATTAAGTTAACCATAAGGATATTTAGAAATATCGTTTTCATGTGCTAAGAGCCTCATACGTTAATTTCAGAATAAATACGAGGAACTTAAAGTTTCAGTAACATATTATTGTGTCAAATTCTTCAGACTCTCAGTTGCTCACTAAATAACGTTGAAGTTGAACGTAGTGTTGAACAAGGCAACCATTTCTGACCGCAAAACTTTTAATTAAATGAACGACTATACCCACGTCATGGCCCCACTGATAATTACAATGAACGGTCCCAATTAATTGGAGCCGAAATAAAAGCGTCCGTTAAAAAGGAACAGATGAACGTACGAAGATGGTGACTGCCGCCTG
This sequence comes from Purshia tridentata, assembly GCA_003254885.1. Lineage (NCBI taxonomy): Eukaryota > Viridiplantae > Streptophyta > Magnoliopsida > Rosales > Rosaceae > Purshia > Purshia tridentata. Next base: position 54,488 of record QANT01008504.1, on the reverse strand, counting down.
GTCCACTAGCCTTGTTCACGTGTTGCTACCATCGGAACAAAAGATCAGTTGGTGATTTTTGTCGTATACATTGGTCTTCTTCAATTCATTCTTCATCAGAAAATTAAGGTACGTGGTTATGAACTTGAAACTCGATCTTTTAATAAATTTGAGAAAACTGCTAATTAACTGATAATTCATTATAAAAAGTCTGTAAAGTTAGTTCAATTAAGTGGTGAAGATGAATGAATTGAAGTAATGTGTTAGATTTAGGAATCAACTCTATTGCTTAATGAAGTTGAAGTCAGGACAGGATGAGCCATATATCTCCAATTGCCAAATTGGTGGTACGTTTTATACTCATCAAATCGATTTTCTTCACTAAAATAATTATTCAAATTCATCATAACTCGGAATATATATCATTAATTAATTAATCAAAATAAAATACTATGGTGAGTAACTTTTTTTGGCATCAAAATCAAAACACAGATGTAGGCCCAACAAACAAGAAGTTATATAAAGTAGTTGGTTAATGACTAAATATGGAAGTTGGTGGGGTTGTGTTCAAGAGGGGTTGGTAGGCGTACAGTTTCAACACCCAACAATTGTTTTAATGTGTAGATATGAAAGCCAAAATATATAATAATAAATCTGACGCAGTACAAGCTTTGCTGGGAAACATTGATCGATGGATGTATATATACATGCCGTTTTGAACCAATCAACGTTGGTTGATGTTTAGGTCCTATCAAAATATCAAGGCAGGCCACATGATATATCAATATCATAATTAATTAATTAATTAAGTTCATTGAATTTTCTTATAGTTTGAAGGAAATTATGAAACCTATCTGCAGACTTCAGGTGGTTGATGTTTCATTTATACTTTGTTTTTTTGGCGGACCCTGCATATTGAAATTGCCAAAGTCAAAATGTCCCTTTACATATAGTTCATGGATTAATTGATGCTGATAAGAATAAATGCGAATATGTAGTAGCTGCTCATTTCATTCATTGTGTGGTAAATAATATCACACCGTGTGTTAGGAATCTTAGGAGTTAGGAAGCACATGACACAATTCTCGGTGCTAAACCCTAAAGTCAAACTGATCTCAAACACAAAACAACATTTTTATTTAACTAATATATATATATCCTCATCATCAGTGGATAATTGATTAACTAATAATTATGTTGCTTGAATTTACCTCTACCATTCCTTTTCCGATCTCATATCTCCGCGGGGAAGATTACACGTTGATTGTTAATTAATTTTAAATTAGTGCAGATATTCCAAAATACTGAATTAATTAATTAGTTAACTCCTATCTTCGTTCATCTTCGATCAGCTTTTCAAAGGGACACAAAAGTGTGAGTGGAACCTAGTGGAAATTAAATTTCCCCAGTACGTACCTTCTTAATTAATTACTTACTCCTTAATTCCTGTTTTGTATTGTCCTTTCCGATCTGTTTTTCGCAAGATTTAATACTAGATTAATGAGTAGAGTAATTAATTAATGTATTTTATATATACACAAATCAATTAGGATCAACGAACAATCGGACAGTTTGAAAAGAGTGGCCAAGCGGGTCGAGTGGGTGTTTAATTATTAGGAGAAGCCAAGCCATGTACGTACTGTGTACTGTGTACTTCACTTCCATTCCAATTTCCAATTTCCAATTTCCAGTGTGTACGCATGCACAGTAGCTAGTATTGAATTACTGGTCGATGTATGCAGATTTGATTGACATATTCTTTTTCTTTTTTTGACCACTGATTGACATATTCTTTCTAAGTAATTTGTTTGTTTGTTTTGTGTTAAGAATTTAAGAGTACGTATACGTAGTAAGTAGTAAGTAGCTATAATTTGTTAGTTAATAGTGATCGATGCAAAGATTGCAATACGTACCAGCTGTCTCACCTTTATTTATTATTCATGATCTTTTTTCTTTCTGTTGAAGCAATTAAACGTGTACCAGATATAAACAAATTTCATCAAATTTATTAGCTACTGATCGATCGAGCTGTCATTATTCATTAAAGTCGAGGCAAAATCCAATTAATTTATCAAATTTCTTTGTGGGAATTAATATTTGTGCGGGTCTGTGAATTGATTTCTTTAATTATGGGCCTACTTCAATTAATCCTAGAATAGCACTGAACTTAATTTAAAGAAACCGGTCCCCAAATAAGCTAGCTAGCGGTGTAAATTATGGCCGGAGTAGAAAAATGGTTGATTGGTTTACGCATGTGCTACCTAACTTTTACATCTTAATTAACCAGATTTTCAAATTTATATATGTATACAATATTTAAGATATTACATTACTAATCATATCTGATTGCTTTCGGAGGAAAATACATTATAGTTTTAATTTATCTATTTTCATTAAGTGTTAAATTAAAAAATCACATACTTAACATTAAACATATAAAGATACGCCTTCATTTCAAACAACAAAATAAGTTACAATTAATGTGAGTCAAAACGCGTAACAATTTGTGTAATTTTTTTAATTAATTAAGTGGGTTTACTCACAACATAATTTAGTTATTAATTGGATTAATTAGTCATATGATCAACATGATTTCTCCATGAACACAAATTATACTCAACATTGACCTATTAATTTCATATTAATTTCAAGTTGTACTATGTCATGTAAAATTACCTCTCTTATGGTTTCCGATGGATTAATTTGACTAGTTTAGCTAGTCTTATAGATACATATTGGTCAACGTTAGATCTCATTTATTTTTTATAAGTAAGACAATGATATTAATTTTTTTGACACATTAATTATTTTTTGAGCACATTTGGTAACTTTAATATTATAAAGCCAAACCGGCCTTCTTTCACGTCACATACTTTATCGCTAATATTTAGGGTTTAATAGAAATTTACAAAACTATATATATGTAAGGAAGTTAGAAAATTACGGTGATCACATTAGTATATTGTAGGTACGTTGTAAAAATGATACACAGATTAATTAATGAAGTAATGAATTAGAATTAAAAAATTCATGATTCAGTTTCTTGTAATGGAATGGAAGAAAAATTGATGCATGTGTTGGTGGGTACTGATCGAGTGTATATAGTGACAGAGTACTGTGTGAAGGTAGCAGTGGCACGTAGAGAGCGGAAACCCAAAAAGAAAAGCAAAGGTTTAATTCCATGACACGTACAACGTGTGTGCGTGTGAGAGGAGATCGATCGGGGAATTATGGATGGTAGCTAGATAAGAAGTGAAGTATTGAAATCATGTGACGAGGTTGGACACGAACACCACGTACTATTCCATGCTTTGATTCTTGTATCAGCTGCATTTCAGAATCACACGAGTACAGCTAACCTCACCACTAGTCACTCACTCTTTCAGTCCTCTCTCTCTCTCTCTCTCTCTCTCTCTCTGTCTCCATCCTTCCTTCCCCATCTCTAGTAATTAAGCTGGTCGTCACCAATCAGGAAAAGGGCAAAAGGGCAAGCGAATTAAAGAAGTAAAACCAAAAAGAAAAAAAAAAGAGAAAGAAAATTAATTTAGGAAGTTGTTAAGGAAGAGATGCACATGCGCAATTCTCCTAATGCGTGTGTGCCACCCGTGAGTCAAAGCTCCTCACGTGTCAAATGCTTCATCCCATCTTTAAATTCAGACCGAATTTTATGACAAAACCAACCCCATATAGAAAAACGATGAACTCGATCATCACTCTCTCTTTCTCTCCATCTCTGCCCAGAAGGAATAATCAGAGGTTTGTACTTCTTTCTCTTCTTGGTTTCATCAGCATGCATATATATCCTTTCAATTCTTTCCAAATTTATCTCTTGACTGTTTTTATATAATTAAATTATTGGTTTCAGATGGATTCTAAGTTCCAGTTCGCCACATGGATCAAATTCTGTATAATACTGCAGATTTTATATATATGGGTGAGTGGATTCCATGCTACGCTTGTCATGTGAGCAGTTCTCTCTCGGATTAACCTTTGTTTCGTTGTCTGTTCGACCTTGAACTTATATATACATATATATATATGTGCCGACCAATCTAGTTAGTAAAGAAATCTAGGTATCAATTCATTCTAAAATCAATTAATAAGAAGAGGATCGGAGTAATCCAAATACTTATAAACCCTAATATATGGCCTCTCATTTTCTATTTACATCGACTAGGACTATCGACTATGGACTATCCCTTGACTCAAATTCTTTTGCATATAAAAAAAGAATTAATCATCAACTTCCTTCACATTAATTTGATAGTACACGTATAAGTGACAGCCTGACAGGCTAGCAAACAGGATAAGTACTTGATCGTTTGTTTTCTTTTCTTTTGTCGGGTGCATGAATGAATTGATGATCACATTTTTTTTTATGTGTCAATCGATCGATCAGCTAGCCGCCTAACTAATTTGTTTTTGCTTTGTGAATTATACTAGTAGCTCCATGAAATTTGGGCAATAAGAGACTAAATTTATCTGCATGAATATGCAATAATTTGTAAGCATGTGTGTGATATTATATGTGTTAAATTAGTACTATAGGCGTAGTACTGTAGATATCCTCTTGCTGTACTGATGTACAGCTTCGCATATATGAAACTTTCGGGTGCACTGAGAATTATTCGTAGGGAATTAATAAAAATACAAGGCAGTTTAGTACAGTCTCCAAGGTCGTACTTTTGGTTTTGGGAGTTATTATAATGAAAATCCTATGTTTATCCATATAATACACACACATATATAGGTTGATTCACTTTGATATCATGATAATTTGGAGGGTATAATATATTGGTTGAAATATCACATGGTCCGCTAATTAAGGATCAAAGGCCCAATCAAGGAATGTCAAGACAGTAGCTTATTGATGAGAGATCGATTAGGTTAATTAATTACCAATTAAGTTTTGGTATTCATGCTCTCAGAAGTAAATGCAGGCCATATATATATGTTACTTGTTCACACTCATGCTCCAACTAATGTATGATATTTGTTAGTTACGTCGGTCTCATTAGTCTCGCCCACAGCCCACTGTACGTCTAGGTCTAGCTGAGGAGCTCGCTCACATGGGCTGACTCCCAACTCGATGAGTGATTGATTGAGTGAGTGGTAGGAAATTAAAGCACGCACGTATGTACTTGTTAATATGATTGATGTAGAAGTAGTACTAGCTAGTTGTATATAGGAAGGTGGGTTGGTTACATTTCAAGGTCGATCTGACAACGAATGTGAGGTACATTCAAGGGACTGCTCACTTGAGAAGCCTTTGCATGGAATTTGACACCCCGCCAATTCATAATTACTCTCCGGCATGCGCATGCCGCCCAGCTCTTAATTTCATGGTCCCCAAATTCTATTCTACGTACGTACGTCTTCCCCAAAAAGTTAGCACCAACAACTTCATTAATTTCCGGGCCGGTCTGATCTCTCTCTCTCTCAACCCTCTTAACTAATTATTTTTATTTATATGATTAGTGATCTTAATTATATATATATGATATAGCTAGTCAACGCTTATGTTGTTTATATTTTCATTAATTGTTTACTTATTCTATTATATATTGTATATATAAAGGATTCAGGCGTTCGATCTTGTAACTTTTTTAGTTAGCTCTCTGAAAATTCATGCATATAAATGAAAATAGAAACTTGAAGAAGCTAGCTTGTTGCGGCAATTGGCGAGCTGCGAGCATACCTGGTCTTCACGTACGTCTTGTACGCGTTAAGGCAATTGGTGTTTATGGAGATATATTAACAGTTTGATTGCCATGATTTTGAGCCTCCTTATGTACCTCAGCCAATTAATTATACTCTCACACTCGTTGATGATCGATCATCAGTTAACAAACTCAACAGAAACATACTATTGAATCTATATATTGATCAAGAGCTAGCTACAATCTGCTGCTGCTGCTGCTACCATTTGGAGAACGTCGACCCTGTACATATCGATGATTATGAAACTAATATGGCTCCGTGTACGGATGGATCGAGAATGCACGTCCTAATTATAAATATTTATGGGTGAAGTTTCTGTTGTTATATATCTTGTTTTGATTTCTTTGATTACACTTGGAGAGAACCTATTCTAATCATAGCTCATTACATCACTTACCTCATTGTTTGGGCTAATCTTCTTTTGATAGCTGTATATATGTCTATATAGTAAAGAATGAGGCATAAATACTCATACTCAAAATTTTCATATTTTTAAACTTCGAAATCGGAAATTTAATTTCTTAGTAGCTAGCTAACTAGCTAATACGAGTTGTGCGCTTCATGTTCTATAATTAACCCCATTAATTCATAATTACATGATAAATGAACCAGGTCGCTTGCCTTTGTGAATACCGCCTTGGTAGCTAATCCATATATGCCACAAATTAATAAATAAATTAAAACTACCAACCTTTTAACAAAAGACTCTGCTCGATCAATAAGAGCTAATTAGAGGGTATATTAATACACTGTTAACCTCTGGAGACTGATGTTTAGGTTAATTTCCCAATTCCCATACAGAACCTGTAGATCTTTTATATTTGATGATCGACCATTAATCAAAATAGGAAGCTTATATATTAATGCAACCCCAGAAAAAAATTAAAGGAAAAGATTTCTAAATCGTAGGTCGAGGGTTATTAGTTATTATTTGGGTTTAGAAGCTATTAAAATAACAATCATATATGAATTATGAAGAAGATATTATTATTCATCCAAGAAAAAAGATAAAAGAAAAGTGGAGGGCGCACTCCGCAGTCGGGTAATGAATCCCAATTTCCAAGTTATCTGGTAAAACCGTACAAGACAAAGAAGGTGCGTCAGCTAGCATAGTCCATACGTTTATTTTTAATTAATTCATTAATTGTCCGTTTATTAGTTTTAAACTCAAGACCCTATTCTAAAAAAAATAAATTAAAGATTATCCACTAGGTTAAATGATTATTAATACGATAGGTCATCACATTAAAAATTTATTACAAAAATATCGATGGTTGATCCAAATTTTGAAGAACAAAAACAACTGTGTAAGATGGCTGGCAATTAAAGTGTCAATCAGTATACATGCATCCACCGTCAATTAATCAATCTAACTATAACACAAACATTAAAATACCAATTAGTCAATGATGGTTACGTGTGGGGCTTTAGCAGAGATATGAAGATCCGACCGTATACAATTAAGTCGCACGCTTCACCCTTTTAATAAACAACTTGAAACTTGAAATACAAAGAATGAAAGGTCCCTTCTTCTTATCTCTCTCCATAAAATACAGTTAAAACTGCGCATATATATATATATATACACACCAGGGCATATATATAACAACACATATATACAGGAGTGAGAGTGAATTACACCAACTAGCTAGGTGTCTTGCTCTAAATACCAGGTTAATCTTTTTTCTTCTTCTTCTTTAACCTATGCTTTAATTATCCATATATTACATATATATTTTGTGGTTCTTGTTTTGTTCAGTCGATTCAGAGTTAAATCTGAATCTTGTATATATGTTTTTCTTTTCAATTCAGAAGGGTCATCTCTTATACATGTAAGTTCGAATTCAGACAGGAATGAAAGAAAGAAAGCAGATCTATGGAGGGTGAGTGGATTCCATGCTATGCTTGTCAAGTGGACAGTCTTTTGCAAATTAATCTTAGTTTCATTGTCTGTTCGACCTAATCCAAGCCTATATATGGTAATTAATTAAATAAGACTAGACGATCCTTAGAACCCTAGCTAATTCAAAAATACTTGATGTTTTTCTTAAGCTAGTCTTAGCAGATATCATCATCATCTTACGAATTAACCTGGTATGCGCGCAATATCGATATATATCATAGGTAATATAATTTGGTAATTGGAGGCATCTTCCAACATGACCTAGCTATAGATCAGGTTGAGGCAACAGATCAAGCAAATACAATTGTTGTAAAGTACTATATATATATAAGTACATATATATGTTATACAAAAGGTGCATGTGGTTGGATCACTTATGTAGGATAGATCAAGCTGATGTCTTTAGATGCATATATATATATGTTAATATGAGTACTAAATTACTAATTAAGATGTGCTAGTTTTAATTTGCATTAACACATCTAATTATTTATCTCTATTAATTGTTAGTGATCAAATTAATTTTGCATGCCCATGTGATCACAATATATTAAAGAGTCTACCAAACATGGTGGAGGGTGCCACAGTACTTATAATCCATATGCACAAGTACAGCTAGCTAGCTATATAGACAGGTGATAAGAATTAATATAAGATAAGAACCATACATAATATCGATGATGTGTTGAGTCTTTTGAGAAAACTCTAGCATATATTTACTCTTGTATGACTATCTCCATGCTAGCTCAAGCACGCAAACAAAGCATGCATATGCAGATGCAGATATCAGTGGCGGAGCCAGCCTTACTATTAGGTGGGCCGAGTAATGGGATATCATCATGACCTAGAGTGTCAAGATATTAGATTTGTTCCCGTTTTGCCTTAATTCAACCTAGAATTTGACATGTGTTTGCAAAAATTAGGCTCTATCTCCGCCCCTCGCAGATATATATAGGCATGTGTCATTTTCCCCAATGGGCAGTGGTCCTCTAATTTGGATACTGTGCTACTGCAAGCTTAGGTTGTTATTGTTTAAAAGTTAAAGAGTTATATTCATGCATGCTCAAATTTCTGAAGACTCTGAACTCACTTGTGACTTGTTTAAATAACTAGTGTTACATGGAAGAAATATATATATATATATATATATATATATACACACACATCTATATATGTACTAGATATGTATTCCATCTATATATATGTATATAATATGTTGGTAGATAGGTCGTACAGACAATGAATCTGAGGTATACGCGCAAGAGACTGTTCATTTGACGAGCGTCTGCATGGAATTCAACATCCCAGTTAACTTCTTGATCAGTCTTGACTACTCGCGCGGCCTCCTAATCAGTGATGAGAAGGCATCGAGGTTTTGCTGGCCAGCCCAAAAATTAATTAATTAAACATGCATATATTTATCACCAATTAAAAGTCCAATAACACAAATAAAGTTATATCTGCAGGCTTTATATTGCATAGTATATGTGTGTTGTGTTAAATTTCCTTGTGGCTGAATATGAATTTTAGGAAGCAAAACAGAAACTTCACCAAAGAAAGGTAATGTACGTATCGGGTAATTTAGACTACAATCTCTCTCCAATAACCTTTTTCCATCTGGAGGTATATATACTTGCATTGCATACTATAGGCTATATATATACAGTAAGGCTACATTGTGAGATTCTCACAAACTTCTAATTTGTGGAATCCTTTTGTAGGGCTCACACATGTCGTTTTGTATTGATCTGAACTGTTCATTTATTACATCTTCATTGATTGATCACACTTGCAAAAATTTAGTCAAATCGGAAATCGTTTGCCTATCTAACTTTGATCAAACAAATCGTCCATTTGTTTGATCAAAGTTAGATAGACAAATGATTTCCGATTTGATTAATTTTTTGCAAGGATGATTAATCAATGAAGATGTAGAAAATGAACGATTTAGATCAATACAAAACAACTCGTGTGGGCCCCACAAGGGAGATCCCACAAATTAGAAGTTTGTGGGAATCCCACAATAGAGGTTTGTTGTATATATATATCTCACCATTTTAAATTTGTTTATGTATGAATTTATGATGAGAAATAACGACCCTAGCTATATATATATAGGAATTCTCTACTGTAGGATTCATAGAGCCTACTCCTATATTTTTTTTAACAATCCAAACATCTATTTTTTAAATCTCTATTAATAGATCATTCTTGCAAAAAATTAGCCAAATCGGAAATCATTTGCCTATCTAGCTTTAATCAAACAAATAGACGAATCAAAATTTTCAATAAAATCATATATTTGTTTATCAAAATTATATAAGCAAATGATTTCCGATTTGGCTAATTTTTTGCAAGGATGATCTATGAATAGAGTTCTTAAATATAGACAATTCGGATTGTTAAAAAAACTATATAGTAGTGACCCCATGAGGTATCCTACATTTAGTGTTATTTGTAGGATCCTACAATAGAGAATTCTTGTATATATATCCATGTTCCAGGAAATTTGTGCTTGCAATGACAACATCAAATTGCGAGAAACTAAACCTCGGCCCTTACTGAACTTAATTGGGATAAGTACGTATACTCTTGGCTAGTAGGGCTGTTAATTTGCTGTTATATATTTTGTTTTCTTATGGAGGTTTTTATTTTTGGTACACTAGAGCAGTTATATATAGCTCTAGAGAAGCCTAAAAGCATCAACCACCAACAAGGAAATGACAACATGAGAAGAGGGGAAGGGTCCTCGATCAATTCAGTGCACACCCAGCTTTTCCTTAAAACAAAGAGGGGCCAAGAAATCAGCAACAGCTCTCTATAAACATATTTAACCAAACACTCCTAACTGCTACAAGTAGGATCTCCTCAACAACATTAAAACTAACCCCACATAAACCCCATACCCTAAACTCTAATACCCTTAAGTCGATCATTCTTGCACACGGTAATTTGTCGATTTTATATTAGGTTTTAAGTCTAAATTTGGGCTCCTCCACATTCAAATGTACCAATTGTATGTACCATATCATTTTTTTTAGTGATAATTAATTTGTACCAAATATATCTTAAGGTTTGATCATGCAAATATAAATTAATTCATATTAATTACTTAAACGGATATTATCTTTAATAATTTTAAATTAGATATAAAAAATAGATATATATTGAATAATTATTTTAATTAGAAATGTATTATTAAAGATGTCCCAACGGATATTATTATCTTCTATAATTTTTAAAATTAATTTATGTTAATTATATAATTTTAAGAGATAATATCAACCAAAATTTGAAAAACTACATGATGTCCATTTTTATGACCTTATCTTAAAGAAAATAGATTTGAGTACAAATCTAAATATTATACAAAATTGTACTTACACCTAATTTTGTTAGGAAATTTTCTTTTCCAAAAGGGATCCAATTGTCTTCTACTTTCTGTTTTTTTATTACGTACTTTACTAATATTTTATTAATCCCGATTATCTAATCTTTTTCTTTTTAATTATACTACACTAAAATTACGTGGTTTTAATTGGAACCTAACATTCACGCTTCAGTAGGAAGGGCTAACAATGTGGTAACTGGTAAGTGGTTGCACGTACCCTTCAGTATACAATTACGAAGGAGAAATGAAGAGGGAGCATAGTGGAAGATCGGCGACGTCGTTTCAGTAAAGGTTTGGTGGGAATGGTTGATTGAACATGAGTGACTATGATTCAAAAGATTAGGTAGTAGTAATATAGGGAAAGACCAGATCCGTAGAAAGTCCACTTGCTTACAAGTAGCCCACATCAGTGAAGTGGTCTTTTTACGGAAAGCCCACTAATTTTTAAGACCCAAAATCAACTTTGGGCTGCCGATGCCCAACCCAATGTCGTCCTTCCTCTCCGAACACTACAAATAAGAAGATCGAGTCTTCAGACCGTTGATCTCCGCCGGGGAGAGATGGCATTATCTAGTTGGAAGCTGGTAGGCGGCCCACTTGCTTTGCCGGTCGGAGGAAACCAGTTACCCAAGAAGCGGTCCGTGACGACAACTACAAACAGAGCTCTTCCTCTTCAGGTTCTTTAGCTAGATTTAACAGTACTAAAATCCCTTCTAGCTTAGCTGAGTACTGTTTGGACTACGTGAGCTCAAAGTAGATTCATCTATAATATGTGATGCGTCTTGTGATCTATTTTGTGTTTGAAAGGTTACTATTGTGCTTCTGAATCAATTACACACATTCAAATGCATTTGGGTTTCCTTTTGTCAGAAATTTCATCTGAAAAAATTACGTGGATTAGTCAATTGGGAACTTTAGAGGGATGTGCATCAATTCATATATGGTAGACTACGGGGTCGCATTGTATTTACAAATTTACAGATTACTGACTGAATTTCACAATGATGAATGAGTTGTTTTCTTTTAAGTCCCTTATGTGATAAAAATTTCTGAAGAAACTTAAAATATTAGCTCCAAGTTTCGTGTTCAGTTTTTTGATACCCTAATGTTTGTGCCAACATTCCATGCCTAGCTGTTTCTCTAACCCACTTGGAGTTGTTTTAATGCTTGTATATCTGGAAGATCATAAAATGTTTGATGGCAATGCATTGCCATAAATGTGGGCATAGTAGGGAGATACAAGTATTACTTAACTGAAAAATAGTTAATATAAGATGCACATATATAATCCTCAATATGCAGCAGCTGATTGTCTAATATTATAGGTTTCCAAGGGCCAGGCAGCCGGCCAACATGCAAGTTAAGAGCATGACATTAAGCCAGGGCATAGTTGGCATTAAATTTCGTTGTTTGAAATATTGAGACATCTATTTTAGGTTTCAGACAACCATGTATTTTAGTATGTTTTTTCTGGATATAAGTTACCAAGATTTTGATAATTGAACCTGGTTTCTTGTGCCAGATTTGTTGTAACGTTTGCCATCTCATTCCCATTGCTTAAGTTAAGTGGTGAGAAAAGTGTGTATCATGGTTGACATGCTTAACTAGATCAAACTTCTTGCGATGAATTGATGCTGACCTGAGTAAGAAGTGCCAAATATATGCTCTGTTTTGTCATCTCCAGTTTGAGTTTTTTATCCCAAAGGTCCAAGCTACTAGAAATTTTCAGTCCTTAGTTGTTGTTTATGAATACAATGGATCGGCCACAAGCAACATAGATTTACTTTGACTTGGCCAATACTGAGTTACAGTTGTGGCTGAGAATAGTTGAAGGATAAGATATTTTCATTTTAATTGTTCACTTGTCCATCCTTCTTAAGTTCCTCTAAACTGTATTTCGACAAGGATTAAATTGTAACACAGGGATAAATTGTTAGATTTTCAAATTGATTCTTAATTGTCAAAAGGCCTGGAGAAGTAGGGCAAAGTTGGCTACTTTTGGAAATTCAAATTTTTTTCCTTACTAGCATCATATCTAATAAGCTTCAAATTGTGATGCATTGTGAAACCACTACTTCCATAATTCTTGGTTACAAAGGATTAAGTTTAGTACAGAGCTGAAGGCACGCACTATCTCTGAGATGTGCCCTTATTTAGCTTCTTCATTTGTCATTCTTTCAGGTAAAAAGTGAGGAAAAACAAAAATTAGAGACGCCAAAAGCCCTAGGTGTTTCACGAAGAGATGTGATGATATGTTTGCCTGTTACACTTGCAGCCATCACTTTATTTTCAACAGAACCTGCCGAAGCTCGCATTACCAAGCCTGAAATTAGGAGGAAAATACAGGAAAAGCTTGAGCATCTCAGGGAAAAGGCTGGCTTATCAAAACCAAAAACCAGTGATGAGAGAAGGCCATCCCCATCACCATCATTAGAGGAGGACAAGAATCTTCAAACTTTGCCACCAGCACTGCCTCCAAATCCTCTGGCTGTACCACAAGTGGAAGCAATTCTTCCTTGAGATGGTAGTTGTTCTCTGACCAAAGATCAACTATGCTATTGGTTCTCTTGACTTGAGATTCTTCTTTCTTATAGTCTAACCATGATGCAGGGCACCAAATGAAGATCGATCCTACTGGCAGAAGCGATTGAGATCTTCAACTATCACGACAATGGCCCTCCCACTGTTAGGGTTTGTTGAACTCCTTGTGCACTTGTAATTGATACAATAACCTCATCTTATATTGCCAAAAAACCGACTTTATTGATATCGCTTTATATAACCTTAGATAAAACTGTTTTTATTGCAATGACCAAAGAGCAAAGAGGTGTTACAAAAATTATCTACAAGAGGAAAAGGTACAAAAATTAGTTGGTCTTTTTGTTCAAGTTTCCAACAAGCTGGCGCATCTGAAACCTCCAGAAAACGAAATAAGCAAAACCCAACCCAATCAAAACAAAAATCCAAACATTCTCTTCCTTACTCTCCCTCTCTGACCTCACCTCCACTATGCCAAACGTGTCCCTCCCCACAGTTTCCATTGTACCCTCAATTACGTGCCCATATAACACATAGGCCCTGTCCTCCCCTCCCACCGCCACCGAAGTGGCAAACCTCTCCACGTCCAGCTCCACTCTGTCATAAACTACCGCCTCTCCCCAACTATCTTGGCTTTTCAAGAACCACAGATTCTTATGCGAAACCACCAAAACGACGCCGTCTCTGCGAATCGCCATCCCATCGGCAAACCTCAAATCCTCCGGCAACAGCACCTGCCGGGCGATCCCGTCCTCCGCGTCCACCTTGAACATCTTCCCCGTGTTCGATTGCACCACCAACAGATACCCTTTGCTGACGTAAACGATGCCGTTTAGACCACAGAAACTGTAGGGTAACTCGTGGTCCACGTGGTGCTTTGTGAATGCGTGGGACTTGGAGAAGATGGAGGCCTCCCCGTTGACGTTGACCTTCCAGATGAAGTTGCCGGCCGAGTTGGTGACATAGGCGTTGCCCTTGAAGTCCACGGCGACGTCGTTCGCGATCTGGCGAGCAACGTCGTCGGTGTCGGAGGGTAGGAGGGTGAGGAAGAGGCGTTGGCGCGTGCGGAGGTCGTAGGCGGCGAGGGCGCTGAAGTAGGGGAGTGGGTCCACGGCTTGGATGGCGGCAAGGAGGCGGTTGTGGACGGAGTCGACGGCGAGGCCGAGGACAGTGACGTTTTCGGGGAGGGTGGGGTCGGAGATTAAGGTGTCGACGACGCCGGCGTCGGAGACGGAGTGAATAGTGCGGTGGTGGAGGGAGCCGACGATAAAGTGCTGGGCGGAGGGGTCGTAGGCGAGGCCTTCTGGGTAGAGATTAGGGGATCGGAAATTGATGAGGTGGGGCTTCCCGGCATGGGTTTGGGTTGGGAGTGGGCCCACCAGGATGGTGAGAATGACGGCGACGAAGGAAACAAAGGAGGCTTTGGATGAGATTGGAGGCATGGTTGCTGGTTCAGTGTGTTTTTGAGTGATTCAAACATACAGTGGTGAGTGGCGGTATTTGTAGCAGCAGAATTCAGAGGTTTTCTTGTCAAACAATCCAGGCCATGCTCCAGAGAGTCCAGAGCTGATTTCTTGTCAAAACAACAAACATTTGTCTTCTGTTTGTTGATGAAAGCTCAATACTTTCAGAAAAAAGGAAGCTGAATCGTTTAAGATAATATTTGATGTATAGAATTCAGAGATAAAATTTGCAATTCTCGCCCTCGATGCTGAAAAATAGATAATAAAACAGATTCTCTTTGTTCCTAGGCTTATAGGAAAGCCCACCGTTAACAATTTTGAACTTTCTTTTGGGTCCAACAGAAAGGCTGAATGTGCTGGCCCAAGTCCAAATCTCCCAGCTGATGATTAATTATCGTTGTCATTGCGAAGGAAAAGAAAAATTAACTTCTCCCGGGTTCTAAACCCACTACAACCCAAAAATTAACTTACACGTGGCACTACAGGATTACGAAGCAATAAGCCAAAACAATCACCGCTGATGCAAAAGTCAAAAACCCAAAAATATCTAAGGTCCGCGATCAAAAAAGAAGATCCACGTCATTTATAAGTTGTTCCGGAACATTCCGGATTGCCACACCCAAATGAAGAAACACAGGACCCCGAGATATTTTTGCTCTCTTCTCAATGAATCTCGATACATATATGATATGCCCACAATTTTACAACAACTCAGAAACCGCCATACCCACAACCGTATTATAATAACGCTACCACCGCCTTTCACTTTCATTTTGTTGTTATTGGCGGCCTTTAGTAATTGCATTGCGGTGGTTATCTGGGTACTAGAACATCGAAGATTAACAAGCGTCTGATGTTATAAACTGGAATTTTGGTTGGGAACTTTGGGTGGGAACTTTGGGTGGGAACTTTGGCCAACTCGTGCTTTGCGTGATTGGGTGTTTGGGTTTTGGTCTGTTAAGCCGGAATTGGGTGCTTGCTATTTGAAGCTCTGTAATTGATTTTATTTGGTGGTGAAGAAGATGGAGGCTGATCATGGGTCGCCATCTTATTACAGTGTTCTTGGTGTCAGTTCGGACTCTTCTATCGAAGAAATAAGAAGGGCTTATCGCAAGCTAGCTATGGTAATGTATATATTATTTCAACTATTTTTGAAAATACTCTGTTTTTGGGTGGTGAAAATAAAACGAGAGAACAAGTGGGGTTGCGTTATGATGGGTCGTTTTGTTAGGTTTCTGTGTTTTGTGATTTTTGTGCTAGATACAATTGAGTATGGAGTTGACTGTGTGTATTGATGTTTAACTTGTTTTCGGGCAGCAATGGCATCCGGACAGGTGGACAAGAACCCCTTCTTTGTTGGGTGAAGCCAAGAGAAAATTCCAGCAGATTCAAGAAGCCTATTCAGGTATGTAAATGGTGTTTTATGGAGTTCTTGTTGAATATTTATATATATATATATATATATATATATTCATTTGAGAGTTGTTGGTATAAGGACTCCTTGTATAACCATGTTTGTCTTGGATTGGAGCAGTGCTATCAGACCAGAGGAAGCGAACGATGTACGATGCAGGATTATATGATCCTGATGACGAAGAGGACGAGGTGGGTATTTCTATTTCTATTTCTATTTATTAATATTTAATTTGTATTTAAATTTGGATGTTGATTAAAATTACCTCTTTTGTTCCCTCTGTTGCTAATTGTGTTGTGCCTTTGGTACGTGCACGCAATTGATATTTACTACCGCAGGGCTTCTGTGATTTTGTGCAAGAAATGGTGTCCCTCATGGCCCAATCTAGAAGAGAGGTACAACTCTGATCTCGAACATTCTTGTAAGATTATTACTTAATTAGTTAATTTTTGTAAGGTTATAGAAATAGAATGCA
Organism: Purshia tridentata; assembly: GCA_003254885.1. Taxonomy (NCBI): domain Eukaryota; kingdom Viridiplantae; phylum Streptophyta; class Magnoliopsida; order Rosales; family Rosaceae; genus Purshia; species Purshia tridentata. Next base: position 37,604 of record QANT01008504.1, on the reverse strand, counting down.
CACATTTTAGTTATTATGGTTAGTGGCCTTGACTATGGTTTTTCTAATTGGTTGATTAATTTGTACTTACTGATTAGGAAAAGAATTATAGCATGGAGGACCTACAGACAATGTTTATGGAGATGGCTCAAGGATTCGAGACTCCCTCCTCATTCTACTGTGGACCGTCAGTGTTTGAAGACTCTGGATGCTCAAAGAGGACACGTCTGGAATCTAATTCAATGTTGGAAAGAGGCTCAACTCTGCAGGCACCAGGCCTAGGGATGTACAGAGAAGGATTTTTTTCATTTTAGTCAGGTAGGGGGTTAGGTGATTGCGACTCAGAGAAGAGCATTGGTTGTAAGTCCTCAAATACACACAATTGTAAACATGGTGGGCTTTAGAACAATAGATTCTCAGTGGGCCTGTTTGTTGTGGCTGAGGTAGTATAGTAGGCAATGTCCCTTGAACTTTGGGCTCCTACCTGAGGTCTGTGATTTTTGGGCTTTGAAATTTAAAGGAACTTTGCTTAGGGCAATGGTTGGTTGGTTTGCTTTTGTGTTTTCTTTAAAGACTTTGTGTTGTGTTTCTAGCGTTGTTATTTGATGATTGGTTTAATACTGTTGCATTTCTCTATGTTGAAACGCTGTGTTTGATGGGTTTTTAAACGATTGGTCGTGCTCTTAGATGAAGGACTTGAGTTGCAACAAAATGACAACAATATTGTTTACAAGTATGTAATGAAGCTACTGGTTTTGTGTTTATAAATCTTAATCTATTTAATAGAAAACGGCTGTGTAGTGTTATTGATCCAATTCTTGTGGCCAGCTCTATCCAATTAAGTTATAGGCTTTAACAGAAAAATCTGGTATCTTGGGTTGGGCTTCAGCATTACCTAGTTGTCTCTTATGGCACATTGCAAATTCGCATGTGGCCTAGCTAAGGATAACCTGTTTTTGGACTCGTTTTGTATTAAACAATGCATCACTGTTTCATTATTGGACTACCAATAATGGTCATTTGGATTGGGATGAAGGAAAATCAATGATTATTTAAAGGAAATAACTTTCCAAGGGCGATGCTTAGGCTGAATTAATGTGTGTTATTGGGGGAGGTTGACCTGGATGAAAGCCAACAAGAAAGGGCACCCCCACATCCACAGGGTATATGCTTTAAGAAAATGGGACGGCGGCCTTTATAACGCCAATGATCTTCCCTTCCTTTACCCAGAGACATCGACGCATGTAGATTCCACATTCCTTGTCATCAGTTTCTTCAGGACTAAGCTTTCCATCACTACAATTTAATAGTGCGCACTTGCTATGCTGCCCCTCTCTTTTTCTAACTTGTCCTTTTGATTTGATTTAACTAATGACAATCTGTCAAGTAACGCACATAACAATAGAGTATTCTCAATGGCCTCTGATTTAAAGGACTAAAAGTTGACCTGATCACATAAACGTTCAATTAACTAATTAAGCAGGGCTTTTTAAAATATGATTTAAAGGACTAAAATGAAAAGATGAAATGGACAGGGCAACGCTCAAAAAGTGAAGAAATAAGCAGATATGATTTGATGATTCAACAAAGACATAGACCTGTTTAGCCTAACCTCCTCGGACGGGAGCTGAGTAGGGACGATATGTCATGATATGTGCCTAATCTAATCTCTAATGTCTAATGTCTTTATAATATAAGCATTGGAAATTGGAATCTACAAAGTATTGATAAGACTGTGTTCATGTAATGACAATATTGTTAATGTGGCCTTTCCAAGTGCCCCACAACACCACTACTACTCTTTCTTCTTAATTTCAATTCCCCTTATCCTCTTTTATCATTTTCTGTTTCACTGTAATATTTTCTATCTTCACTATTAATTTTAATAGTCTATTGCATAATCTATTATGACTCATTAGTTTAACGTCGGACGTGTGGACTAATCCTTTTTTGTGTACGATGGACAGGTGTTCAAGATTTGTGGTTATTCACAGTTTCTTCTAGATGAAGCTTCCTTGATCTCCTAGTACAAATTTTCTTAGGTTATTGGACTTATTCATACCTTTTTGTGGAATACAAGTATACCAAGTAAAATGAACAAGTTAAAAAAGCCATGTTGCCAGCACCAAATTAGATCCTCTTCCCTAGAACAATCTTCTCCGATTTTGCCCGCTTGCTTCATTTCTTCTTTTTCTTTTCATCCCGATTTATATAGGTTTAGCGTGCCTATTGAAATCTTGGCTGTGATTCTTCATCTATATACACTTTCTCCATAATTCAGGATCTTTCATGAGTAGGGTCTTAAAACCATTAATTTATGGGCATAACCCTAAAAATCTGGGTGAAGCCATAACCCTTAAGCATAGTATTCCATGTATAATTGTACATTAACGATTGATAAAAAGAAATGTGTATAATAAGCAAACAAATACACGCCCGTCGCCTCCATACATACAGATAAACCTTAAAAGATTGAATCGTATATGGTAATGGTAGGGCCAATAATTAATTTGGAGCATCCACATGCACTGCCATTCCCTTGTAGAAGAAGAGAGCCCAATCCCCCTCTCTCTCCCATGCACCTAATTAATAACGTAACAAAGCCGCTCTCACAAGTCACACTCCCATTTTCTTCAAAGTTACCTTCCCCAACACCCAACTTCATCAAACCCATCAAACCCATCAAACCCAAAATTCCTTAGCCACCAGATCTAGACTCGCTCACTTGCTTCAGATTAAGATGCTTTTCTTCAAACCTCTAAACTTGTTCCTTCTGCTTTCCCTCCTCCTGCCTCCACTTGTCTATGGCTACAACCCAAGGAAGTTAGACGAAACCCCCGCCGTGCCCGGCGAACAAAAGTGTGGCGAATGCGCTCAAAGCCCACCTCCACCATCCCCACCACCGCCATCTCCTCCACCACCAGTTCTGCCGCCTCCTACTCCCAAGAAGCCACCGTCTACCCCGTACTGCCCTCCACCACCATCATCAGGGGGATTGATCTACATAACCGGTCCGCCGGGGCAACTGTATCCTATTGACCAGAACTTCAATGGCGCTGCCCGGAGTTCCGGTTTGCCGGTTTTGCTTGCCTGTGGATTGTTGGGGCTTCTGGCGTTTCGGTGGCCGACTTAGTTAATTGCTTCATCATATGGTAAGGGTCAACAGTTCTAATTTTGTAGTCAACGGAATTAAAGGGGCCCCAGGGTTAATACTTTGCTCCATCTATCACAATTATTGTGTAATAATCTTCAATAAAAATCAATCTTTCCATTTCAATTTTATTATGATTACCATGATCGATCACAATTCTTAACCAACTTTTTACTTTTGTTTCTGGGCATGATAAAAGGTATTGTCCTAACCTTTTTTCTTTGTTAATTTAAAAAATTTAGAATCGGATAATAATTGATAATCGAGGATTCAGTGTATCTTTTGAGTCTATGGATGATCCAACTCACCAGCTTGCCTTAATTTCCACTTACGTCTTGATTAAAAAACTTCATCTCATTAGTGGACCTCCTTATTTAATTAGTTGACGATGAGCTTAGCTAAAATAACGTCATGTGCACACGTGGCATGTCCTTTGGGGACTCGGCTATGAATGTCCCCTCACAGAAAGTAAATTCCAATTGCAATTGTTTGCGACTTCTTCTCATAGCGATCGCCGTTTATACTGTTTAATTTCTCTTTTTTCAGAAACGAATATCCTTATAGATTCTGAATTTTGGATATAAAACCTTTTCTCTGTTGTTGGGTTTTGGGCCTTTGGCTGTAATTAACCAACAAAATTATGCAAAGATAATGATATGTTTATATGTAATGTACTAGCTGGGGCGGCCAATTTAATTGATGCATTAATAATATCTGAGAAAAGGTCGCAATCTCCCTGCCAAAATGCAGATAATTTAATTTATGTAAATGAGAGCATAAATAAAAATTAAGAGCGTAAGGAGTTCTGATTAATATATATATATTAGCTAGTGTTGATAATGCAACAAAAAAAATTTGAGTTATTAGGAAAATATGAAATTTCTCGATAAAGCAAAAGCTGAATAGAAATTGGTGATTAGGTGAGGCGTGTTAATTACATCCAATTACTGAGGTTCACAAAATCACATGGCTTGTCCACAGTCTCAGTAGGTGGGGGTTGTGACATGTAAACTTGAAAATGCCAACCATCTGATCTGGTTGTCAGAGTTCATTCCATTCCGGTAACGTGTCAGACTTAGAAAGTGCCATGTGCTGCTGTACATATCAACTTCGGTTTCACCAAACTATGTGCATGTTGCTTTTCACATCAGCCTATGGGCTCTAGCCAAGTAGTGGGTCGTCATCTACATCTTCTCATGTATAGTCTCATAGACTCATACGGCAGGTTTGGTAATTTAATTAAATTTAGACTTTTTTCTTTTACTTTTTGTGCAAATTAAATGTAGACTTAACTGTGCTTCATTAGGTATGCATGGCACTGGAGTAAAATTAAAATTCTGAGATATACTAATTAATTAATATTGAATTAAGCGAAATAATCACTTACACATCAAGTCAACTAAAACGTGTATGTATTTATATATAAAAGAGGGTTAGAAATTAAATCAACTCGCTCTTCATGTGCAATTGTGCTAAAACTTAATTGGAGCCTATTTTTCATTTTTTGGGTTTATATATATATATTATATAATGAGAGGTCTGAATTATTGGGTCAATAACAGATGCTCATGAACATCGCATGTTGTTGTTTGGAAGGCATGAAAACATATATATTATTGTCACGACTCACATATTTTTATTCCATTTTTTGTGGTCGTTTCAGTCCTTGAGTTGAATAACTATATATACAATAATACTGTGTAGAAAATGACGCACAAAAGTAGCATTTTTGTTATGTGTCATGCATACAGACTGTTTGGTTGACAATAACAGATACAGCCTGTGCTGTTGGACCAAAGGGAAATTCAAGTGGCCATCATGAATTGAACTCAACCAATTAACCAAATATTGGTCACCAAACAAAAGGTTACAATAATACAATTAAAATGGACAAATGCCAAAGGTGAATGAACCATATATATATGTCTCATCACAGATTCACACCTAACCTCTTTCTATATATAGATCGATGACAATAAGGCGTATGTCTTATTTTCTAAACCACAAATTCCAAAGTAATCTCATTGTAAGTCACAACTCTATAAAAGCCTACTTTGGGATATAATATAAAGTTAAAATTTTTTGGTATACCTTTCAGTTAATGAAAAAAAATTAATGGAATATATTTCTGAAACTTAAAGAAAATGGAAATCATACAGACGTATACAAATTGCCAACTAATTATACAGCAACCGACAGGTGCAAGCTCACGATGAAGATATTGTTTCACTACTGATTTAGTTTAATTACATGTATTTGTGTTGGGACCAGGGAATCTTGGTCAATATTACTTTGACCAATTTTATTCAATAGTTAATTACTGAACCAATTAGTGTTTATTTTCATTTTTTTTTTTTTTGAAGAATGAAAGGAGTAAAGGCATAATGTTGAATGGGCTCTATCTATATGGTCATTGTGGAGTCGGTTACGTCAAAATGAATGTTTCTTTAAAATCTGGAAAAGAGATTAATTTCCACCGACACAATGAAACGTTGGAGGAAGGAGTTGTCACCTAATACGTCATTAATTTAAACATTCAGGTAATTAAGCACCGATCACTAGGGTTCCAATGTGCCTCAAATGAACCAAAAGGCCCAAAATCAATGAACCCATTGCCTTATATAATGTTGCGTTGTGTTCATCTGGCCTACACACACCAACGTCAAAATCACTCAACCTCTAATCACACTTTACTTTTTATTTTTCAGCTGTGCCTTCAATTTTGTGCTTGCGTGTTTTGTTGGGATTGAAATTCAATCACGTACATTTCCAATTTTCCAAACCCTACCAGAAAAATAAAAGTCATCACGTTGGAGTTGGACTTACGCTTTTCAATTGCATTTTCTACACCTGTCTCCTTCATGATTCGATTCCTAGCTCATCAATTTCTCACATTCAAAATGCTTTAAGAATATGGTTAGATGTAGAATTTAGTGATGAGTTGTTAGCAATATATAATATTACTAATTAGCTACATCCACAATTCCACATGGTCACATTCCCACATACACCGGAACATTTTTTTTTTTTTTCTAACATAAAAGTAGCATTGCGGGAGTTGAGGGACTTGAATAGTATAATATTGTGCACCGTTTAAGGAAAAAAAAAAAATATATATATATATATATATACGTACATATTTTTAATTTTCTGGAAGGCTTATGCTTGAAGAATGTTCCTCATGACTCCTTCTTGATATTATGAGCATAGCAGAGTATCGTAATTCGTAATTCGTAATTCGTAGCCTCGTATTTATATTATATTATATATATATATTATGGTTATTACTTTGATGACTAAACTTGTATCCAGTTTAATGAATCAATTAATAACGCATTGATTTAAGGTAAACTCATTAATTAAGCATTTCGAAACTCGGTGATTTAATTTGGACATTCAATTCGAAGCTGATCGAGTTTGGCAAGATCCAAGACACTTACGGATTAGCACAAGTTTTCAAAATTCAAAGTTTCAACTAGCTAGTCATGTAAAGAATTCTCTATATGGGGAATTGGGAGAGATATTTTATTATTTTCATAGATGACAAAAAAAAAAACAATGATATTGACTAAAATACCCTACAAGGCTACAACCACAATAATTTCAATTTTCAATTACTTTGATCAAAACCCAAGTCATAGCGAACCAATCACGCAGCTAGCTAAGCAAATATATTCCCATTTCTAGGAAGCTAGCAATTCATAAGTATCAAAAAATAATGAATGACATAAATTAATTACTTGGGGGGCAGGTAGCCAAGTAGTATAAACTAGTGAGTCATATGAAGTCGGCATGTCCCGTCTTTTGCTCACTGGAACAATATTCAAAGTCCTGTTTCTTATGTGATATCAATTTCTTAATTTGACCTGGTCTCTTTCACAAATGACAACAGAAAAGTGCAATAATTGCACATAATTACAATAACGCGCAATTTCTCCACCAAACGAACTAGTGAGTAGTAGTAACTGGTAGCCAAAGTTTCCATAAAGCAAAATGTGACATCTTCTCTAAAATTAAAGATAGGTGCTTGCTAGCTACAACTTTGTTTTCTTTGATCCCTTTCAGCAATCCTTTTGAGTTTTGGCCCCTTTCTAACTTGTTTTGTTGAGTCGTGACATAAAGGACCCTTTGTTCTAATCAAATAGCTTTCACCTCCACCGCCACTCGTTCATCACTTTCTCCTTCCTCTCATTTCATTTCATCAACACAAAATACCATCCATGGCTACTACAAACGAAAACCCACTACTTGTCTCAACAGCCACCCTCATCTTCATTGCCTCAATTCTTGTCAACTTTCCCATGACAACAATATCCGACAATCCATGCCCATATCCATGCTATCCTCCCCCCACCGGTACTGGAGGAAGTACTGCTACTGCTACTACTACTCCGACAACTCCGGTGACCACAACGCCATCTCCGCCGTCAACCCAAACGGGAACCTACCCGCCTCCGGTGTACCCTACACCCAGTGGATACTACCCGTACAACCCTCCGCCAAGTACTGGAAGTGGTGGGTATGGATTTGGTGGCAATCCCCCTCCTGACCCTATCCTACCATATTTTCCTTACTACTACAAAAATGGTGCTCGCAGAGACAAAGACAACTCCTCCGCAATCCCCCTTACAAGATCATCATTGCCCTCACTAATCTTCTTCTACTTATGTTTCTTTTTTCTTTTTTAATCCATCTGTAACTTGTATTTAGTATTAGTCTTCATAATTAAGTGTAATCGATCGATCAAAACGTTTTGTGCAATGAGATTCAGGTATTAATTATATATTCTACGTACATGTTGCATATAAGACTCGATCTGCCATGTATTTAGTTGCAGAGATCAGCTAAACAAAGCAATTACATATATTAATGGAAGTGGCCGGGAAGAAGTTCATCATCACCATCATCATCATGTAGTCTGTCTTTTGTTTTAATGCTTTGATTGTGATTTGTAACCGCTTAATATATTACATCACCTGTTTTGGTGATTTGCGTAACAGACCAAAATAAGTGTGAAACAGTCGGCAGGGCCATGGAACCTTCACGTGTCAAGTCATATACCAATTTTGTCATTTGGGAAACAATGGATCGATGACAACGAATGAACCTCAATTGGATGTGTGTTGGACTGGTGATCAATTGGGTTGCTGCTGGATTATATTAAATTCGTCAGCTTTTTCTTTCTCTTTTTTTGGTAATTAGATTTCATTGTCGTGCCAGTACACATCTCCAACAAGTTGCAAGTTACAACCACTAACGCAATAGGGTGTGTATGGTGGTAGGTCCTTAGCTAGGACTAGGAGCCTTTGTTTAAGGTATTACTTAAGAGTCAAAAGTACAAACACAAGGGCATCTTCCTCCAAGTCTTTGATCAAACACACTACACTGACTAGGCTATACTATAATAATTTATAACGGGAATTTGGTCATCTAAGAAATCCAAAGTCATCGATTCCGTTCCATTCCAATCATTAAAAAATGGAGTTCCTCTTCGCTCTACACTACAGTTTAAAAAGGCTGAAAGAGAACAGAACATGCTGTTAGTCTTCCATTCCAACCAGAACAGAACATGCAATTGTAAATTTGTAACATTAACAACACGTACTATTCCATTTGAGACGCTTCACACAGACATACTTTGAAAGAGAGCTAGCTTTTATTACACATGATGAATAATTAAATAAATTTCAATTTTTGGTCCATATATAAGGTGGCAAGATGGCCTAGGCATGTTCTACTCCCTCAAACAGCACAACCATTATCTATTCGGCTACATGTTTAAGAGTACCAGCCTCAACAACTGAATTTCATGATTTTTTCACCAATACCATAAATTATGGATCTCACTATTAGCTTGCTATTTTAATTTCTCATGGAAAAGTATACCATAGACGAGAGGAGAAAAAGGACCTTCATTCATTAGGCAACACCAACTTCTAGATGACCCATTCTGGAACTGCTTCCAAAGCCAACGCCTTTCATACCCTTCCTTGCCATCTCTCTGTTATTTCTTTTGGCTCCCACTTTCTGCTTCCCCTCAGTTTTCTGACTTTTTGCCACCTTACTACCCTCTAATAATCGATGTTTCTGCAGACTTGTATCCTTCTCTCTTTCTTTTGTCTTGGTGACTTCAATTTTTGTACAGCGTCTCGGGATAAGTTTTTGCTGCTCAATGGAGTTAAAGAAGTTGAACTAGCTTCAGAGGGCTCAGACATCATGCAGTTGGTTTCTCTTGAGGCATCAAGTGATTCAGTTGTGTTTACAAAATCACTAGCAGTGGAAGCTTCATCCTTTCCTGCCTCTGAATGTGATGGCAATCCTCCAGCATCTCCACTCCCTGGACTTTTTGACTTGCTTTGTACTTTAGAGATTTTGGTAAATACAGCCTGAAAGACATATAGATAGAAAAAGGATGATATCAGGGTTAACGTGCCCTCATATTTTCCAATTTGCCATTTCAAGGTGTTGATCACATTCAGAAATAGACAGTTTGGGGCATAGAAAGAGCAGATAATCAGGATTTAGGACAAGTGATAAACCATGCAACAAAATAGAACACCTCAAGTAAAATTCCACAACCATTTTCACAAATGACTTGGAATTTATGCTCTAATTCCAATTTTCCCTCATTGACTAACTTCGAATTTCCTGCCTTAAAATATGCAATGGAAGACATTTATTTACCTTGCTTCCATTAGGCCCTGAAGTCATAGCTACATGGTAGAAAGAAGGCATTGGTGCTGCTTTGAAGTTGAGGCTTTTCCGGAATTGTTTAATCTCAGCTTCTGTCTTTTCCTGCAATAACATTAACTTGAACCCTTTAAGTTTCTAAAGAGAAATTTCAAAAGCATGCTATCAGGAAAATTCGAGCGGCATTATCTATCAAACGTTTGCCTCCCTTATGAGTAACTGTATATACGTTAGCATCCAAAAGTCCATGAATAGATTAGACCCACAACCTCAAGTACCAAATATAGCATTGTAATAGTTCGAGGGACATAATTATCTTTTTCAACATAGACATGCTTCGTACACTGAAATTGTCAAATAATTCAGCATTATATTTGAAAGATAGTAACTGAATCATTGTATTTACCAGTTTTCTTGCTTGGATCTTATTCATCTCATCTTCTTTGGCAAGCATTTTTTCTTCCAACTTCATGAAGAACTGGATTAGTGGATTGTTTGAGCCACAAGGACAAAGGAATAAGTCATTCAATCTTGTAAGCCATATACATCTGAACCCAAAAATCTAAAGGAACTACAAATTCAGAGAAAATGCATGGTGGCTTGCCTCTTTCCTCCTTTCTGCTCGTTCAGAACTTTTGAAATTGAAAGTTGCAACCCTTGATCTTGCATCAGACTTGGTCAAATTGACCCTGTGGTTAGGCCTATACAAGGGAGGAAATGGGAAGGGTGAGTACCATCAAAATTCAACAGTTCGAAAGATTGAAACAATAATTGCAGTCAATAAGAATGTCTAACAAACCTGTTTGCTGCTTGGCGTCCTTTGGATTCAGTCTTGGATGCAAGAGCTTGAGGTTCACCAAGTTTCTTGCCCCGTGACTCTTTATCACTACTCTCATAAACAGATTTTCCCTTCAGACCTCTAGACTCCTGTGAAGAAGAACAAAAGACTAAGAGATAAAAAAAGAATGATGATTGACAAATGAAATATTGCAGTACCAAAGGCACACCATTTTTCATTAATCAATAGGTATATAATGTACTAGGCATGTGCATACCATTTAGAGTGAAGAACATCATAAAGATGATGATATAAATTGTCTTTTTAGCATTTTAGTGGTATAAACATATCATAAAAAATGCTTACCTCTAATTTTGGAGTCCTGCGTACAGAATATGTTGTTGGAATAGCTGTTTTTAATGACAGCTTTTCTTTATCCGTTCTCCGTGTACCCTCGCTTTCTCTTGTATGAGAATTCTTTGTAGGATCTTTAGATGTCCCAGCAGAAATGACTGTCTGGACATGAGAGTTGTTGACCTTAGAATTGACTCTGGGCTTGGAAAATTTGGATTCTTTTGCAGCCTTCAAGTTCAACTAGATAGGACACCGAGGAGTGTAAGCAACATAAGATTGGTTCTCAAACAACAAAAGCAAGGAAGTCCAGAGGCACATTCCTAGATGCTACCAGGTCATAGTTATATCTAGATTTGAATGCAATTGAACTTATAGTAAAAATTATTACCAACTAAAGAAAAATTACTTATTATGATGAAAAGTACGCTTAGGAGCCCAAACCTTTGAAGAAGTACTTTGCCAACTCTTTGCGATAGTTTTATCAACTTTCTCCAGGATAGTTTCATCAACTTTCTCAGATGGTTCAGTGTTAGGGCATAAATTAACAGAGATAGATGATTCATCAGCATTCACTGCATCACTATTGTGATTCTTATTTACATCTGTCTCCGATTCATCAATAATTGAAGACAAGTTGTCGCAACCTTTCGCAGGTTGATGTGCTTCCTCAGAATTAACATCTTCAACAGCACAACCCACCAAAATATCAGCATCATTCAAGGCAGATTCCTCCTGAGGATTAAACAATGAAGCTTCAGGATCTTCTTTTTCACATTCTGTGACTTCAAAGTCTCCAGGATACTCCGAACCCTCTGGGTTCTCATCAAATTGAACATAACAGCTGCCCTCATTTACATTTTCAAATTCTTCTCCGTAAGCATCACTCTCCAAGACATCATTTTCACAGACTTGATAATCTGCACCATTATGGTACTCGGGTAAATTTGGCCTGGGAAGACCCTTCTTCTTGAAATGAGCTTCAAAGTAAGCTTTTTTCTTAATAACTGAACCTGGTTTCAAGCATTTTTCAACCTCATCAACATATCTGTTATGTGAGAAAGATGACCTCCTTTCCCAAAACAAGTCTTCATTTTCGTATCTTCCAAATGATATGGAACCAGAGTGAAAAGAGTCTGCCTGTCCATTTCAAAGAAGTGGCTGTTAGAAAGGTTATCACTATAAAACAGAGTGACCCACTAAACATGATTTTCAATTCATCCACTTGCGTTGATGCAGAACTTGTAAAATGCCTTGCAGCGACTAGATATCCAGATTTTCGTAAAGAGACAATGATCAACCTTAATCCTATGTTCCACTTTGAATAAAAAAGTATGTAATGTCTATATCTAGAAGGAAGTCTTAGAATGCTATCCTTTCTGTCATCTAAGATTAAAATTCTTGGACCACTCTACTGAAAATCAATCAAAGAGGTTCATAGAACTGGTAAGAAATGCAGATCACAATGTCATGGCTTTTCCTGCGACTTACAAAATTACTGTAACATGACCCCAAAAGAAAATTATTCATATAGGCATAGGTTCTTCCTGATTTAGCAGTTAATCTGATACTATAGTAGAATTTATGAACCATTTATTGCTGATAAACAAAAATGGAATAACAAAATTATCCAATCAAGCATAGACTAAAGGGTGGAAAAAAAGAAGTACCTGAAAGCTAAAACTAAAGGGTTCTTCTCTCTCCCCGTCCATGATTATAATCAGCCTTCCAAGGAATGCCAACCTTTCAGAGACAAAAAAAATTAGTAAGTAACCAAACATGGACAAGTCCATTATGTTTCATCCAAAACCCAAAAGAGAGTTTACCTTAAAAGCGCATTTCACAGGTACAAGAAACGCATAATGTATCAGAGGGGCTTGAATCCCCTGAGAATGAAACAGTTTGCTTTTGAAGAATGGAGCGAAATGTCAGTTACGAATCTGAAGCAAGCGTGTTAGGAGCGAAAACACAAACGCAAATACGAAGAAACCCACTTCTGTGTCTTTGCTTTTAGATCTTGTTGTTTGGGTAACAAGACTCTGAGGCTTTGAGAGAGAGAGAGAGAGAGAGGACAGTTTTTGGTGAGTGAGTGATTAGTGTAGTGATAAATATACTTATTAATGTACTCAAATCAAATCTAATTAAAGTAGGGATGCTTAAAATGGTTGTTTGTATCAATCAGGCATCTATGATGGTTGGCTTTTTGCCATCTTATCATTATTTGAGCTTTCTTCTGACACTTCGATAACCCCCTCAAATCCTCCTCCGTTTTTTCCGTCATAAAGTCCTGCCTGCCTGCCTGCTTGCTTAGCTCCATTGCTTATTTTCAAGAATACACAGATCCTTTTTGCCTTGTGTTTTTATACTTTCTTCTTCTCTTCTGTTTTAATATATGATTTAAAGCCTTTGTACCTATGTGTGAGTAAAATAACTAGGCATTGTATTTAATGGTTAAAAAGGGCAAGTAAAAGTGAAGTCATAACACACAATAAAATTGGCAACTGTCAAATTTTTGTGATATGAATGAATCATTGACTCAATGATTTGGTTTATTTGGTTATTGGATTTGGATGGTCAAGTCCTAACCAGTAGGCAATAACCACAAAAAGATTTTTATTTTTTATTTTTTATTTTGTGGTCAGAAACCACAAAATTAGTTAATTACGGATTTGATGTAACAGTTAGCACTGTTGGATTGGAATTCTCAAGGATATTATAATCTCTTTGTTAAGATCGATTGGGCCGTCCACTTACATTTGGGACACACCCAAAACCTGTGTTGCGCATGTGCATGGCCTGTGCATGTCTCGCCGTGCCCAACACATACAGGATACCGGGAGGCCCACGCTTGTGTAAAATCGGATCCTGTCCGTTAATTGGCGTGCGGAGTGTGGTCTTCCAATCCTGGCCGTCCGTGTCATTGATCGGCTCCACAGTTTCTGGCCCTTCTGCTGTGTACTGTTGTACGGCTTAAAAGGCTATCCAAATGCCTTTAACAAATAGATAGGGATAAACTATATATCTTCTCTTTTTTTTCTTTTTTTCAAATTCATCACCATTTTCATACCAAAAACAATATTACAACCCCTTTTTATTATTATCGTCCACTTCTGCTTACTATGTATTAATTTTTTATTTTTTATTGGTTTGTATGGTAGTGTGGCCTAGCTAATTAAGAGAAAATAATATATGCCTAACTAATTCAAATGAGCGTGCATCAACCAAGAGATGATAGATCCATGGAATCCTCACCAACAAAAGGGACTTCCAACCAGCCAACCAGATCTGAAATTGCCATCTAACCGACTATGTCGTTTCCAACATATGAAATGTCTATAAATATTAAAAATGAAATAAAAAACAAATGTTGGTTACATTTTTCCAATTATGATATTACAAGACCATCTTGGAGTAAAGACAATGGCACCATTTATACAAGAAAAGAAAAACGAAGCATTGACACAAAAAATTAGACCCTACCCATGTGGCACCATAAATTACAGTCAATGTTTTCGTCTAAAAATATTTGGTGAGAAGGATATATCAAATGGAAAGTCTATAGCTTCATAACCATATATAACTTTGAAGAATAAAACAATGAGAGGTGGGCTGTACGGATGTTCAAGTAGGTAGTTGTGAAAATAACATGGCGATTGGCAAGTTAGATATATATGGCTGGGCTTCACTAATGTTTAGCTGAATTGCGTTGATTAAGTTGTTACTAAAGATTGATTGTACAATTTGATGGTAGCAATATGGGACGTGTGATGTGACACAGTTTCAAACTAAAGATGACTTAAGATGGTATAGCCATTGACGGACAATATTTGACTCTGCAATATTGTACGACTCACCATGTGACGTTTATTATACAAATTAAGTAAGATTGTTATATTATAACTAAATTATATATTAACAAGTACGTTTATGATGGAAGAAGAATCCTAGGAATTAAGCTCTTCATTCTAAATTAAACAAAGACAGTTATACAGTACGTTAGCATCAATTAGAAAGGAGAAGCCACAAATAAAATTGTAACCCCTGATGTAGCTTGTTTCTATATATATATTATTCATCAGAACCTGATAGAGCTACTTCTGATACTGAGAAGCTTTTGAAATACTAGCATACGTATATAGTACACAGCCACAGGTAGGTCCACATCCACATTCACATTCCACATGGTTGTGTGCACCGGGCGTACGTAAAGAAGGTGATCGATGATGACAATGACGACTAATAAAGCTATATATAGGTGGAGTGCTTAATTTCCATTTCTGCTGTAGCTGCTTGCAGATCTGGACACGCTCTTGAGGATTGAAGTGGCGCTCTTAATGGAAGCGCTTTTGGTTAACTCCTTGAGAGGTTTGTCAGTGAATCGAATCAAATTGTAGGCAAATCCACCCAGTATGGTTCCAATGAATGGGCCTACGATGTAAACCCACAGTCCCTTATATATATGCATCACAACTGCCGGTCCAAGGCTCCTAGCTGGGTTCATTGATCCCCCTGATACTGGCCTGCCAGGCCCACATACCATGTACCAACCCAATTCCAATATTAATTAATTAATGAGTAATTTCATTATCGATCAATTAATGAATCAAATCAACTTGCGTACGTACCCGGCAACCAACACATCGATTAGTATTGTCATTCCTATAGCAATTCCTGCCAATTCTCCAACCTGCAGATAGCATCAGAACAACCATGAGATCGATTGATCGATCTGTTAATTAATTAATTAATTAAGATGAAATTAGTAATACCAACGTACAGCTCTGTTATCAGTGGCAACGCCTGAAATAACGAACATTAAGAGGAAAGAGGCAATGATCTCAATAACCAAAGATTGACCGTTGGATCCAACTGGTACGGTACCAAAGTAAGCTTCTTCATTTACGTCAAAAATAAGGCATAACGTCCCGCTTGCAAGAATGGCTCCTACCACCTGCGCCGCAATGTATAGAGGTAGCTGCCACCAAAGCAAGTAGTACGTATTAGTTAATTAATTAATCAATAATTAATTAAAGTAATTAAATATTAATATTGCCTGTTTGAGAGGAAATTGGCGAAAGATGGCAAAAGTGACGGTGACGGCAGGATTAAGGTGGCCGCCGGAGATATGACCGACGGAGTAGATCATGACCATAACAATTAAGCCCCATACTACAGCAACCCCTGGAAACGATATCGATCCATATATCTTATTCACCGTAACCGCACCACACCCAGCAAATACCAAGAAGTACGTTCCAATCACCTCTGCAATTATCTGCACGCATGCATGCATGGAAAATATTACGTACATATGATGTCAATGCATGTATGCATGCGTAGGAAACATTGATCAGGTGATCGAGTACGTTAATTATTAGTTGTTGTTTTATTAATTACATAATTACGTACCTTTTGGGTGAGTTGAACAACCTCAGCAGAAGAACAAAATCCTGAGTTGGCGCCCCCTTCTTCCATTCTCGAAATTTCTTGGTCAGCTGACATTTTGTTACTTCTTACTTAATTAAACAATATGCAACACGATTAATTAATTAAATTTACCAGTATTAATTGGTTTTTCTCTGATCTCACCCTCCTTCTTTCTCTATAGCATGCAAGCAAGAAAAATGATCAATTGATCGATGTCATAAAAAAAAATTGCAAACAGTTTCCTGGTTTAATTGGGATAAATATATTGATGGTTTAGCTGCTTTGGTGAGTAGCCAATGGAGGTTAAATGATTCCATTTATTTCATTTCTGTGGTTTCCATCAAAGTCGGCCTTCAATGAAATTGCCGCCAAGTTATATATCTACACCATTCCAAGTTTCCAAACTGCATCTTGATTAACAAATTTGTTACCAAATATTGGGTTGGGCTCAATTGGTCGTAGCTTTAAAATTTAGATAACGAGACTCCATATGGGCCGGTCCAGTTTAATAGATGATATAATCGCCCCATGTAAACACGAGAAATTCATGATATTAATAATTGAGCCTGCGTTACCCAGCCCAGTACGCAGCTCACTACGTTAGGCCTTTTCTTTTGTTTTGACTTCGGGCATTGGCCCTTTATAAGACTCAAGAGGTCGCCGGGACCAGAATGCAATACTATGTGAAAGTGCACCACAGGTCCACAACAATAAAGGGAAAAAAGAAAAAAGTGTAATTCTTCTTCACTCTATTAAAAGAGGATAAAAATTAATTAATTGATATGAATTTTGAAGAAAAATTCAATCATGGGTATGCCGAACTGATAATTTTATTCGTCGTTTCTTGTTTTTCTATATTGAAATATGAATTAAGTTTGGTTTGGATACATATGTAGGTCCACTACCGCTCTCTCACATTTCCTTGGTGTGCAGGTTAATATCTAGTTTATGATGTTATCCCTTTGTACGCACTCAATTTCTATCCAATTGAGAAAACTCAAGACGCAAGTGTACAGGACCAATCATAATGAATTGAAATAAAGTGGGCAAAAAAAAAAACAGAAAGTCCATCAATCAATTATGAATTATCGGGGGGACATATATGGGTCCTTAATTGACATATATGATGCAACTTTGCCCACTTGAGTTGGATAGCTAGAAGTAGAAGAAGGTGGGTTTGTAATTTGGATTTGCAAGTTTCTTTCAAATTTGAATTGCATGCACGTCGTGTCTCTCTCAATTAATTAATTAGAGAGTGTAGCTAATGGTCCCAGCTATACCACGTACAGCTGGTCCATTTCTTTGGCTCTCTTCTGTTCGTTGTTCACCCTACACTGACCATGACGGCACGACCAACACCACCACCATCTCTCTGGCTCATTCATAGATTTTTGTTTCTATGTATTTATTTTTATATGAACCACGCCTTTAATGTTTTGGTCCATATATAGCCTAGCCAGCCTCCAACTTGCACAAAATTTTATATTAATACATCCTTGTATCTTATCTGAACTCTGAAACATTAGTTGGATTTGGGTACATATATCATAAACACACACACACACACACACACACACACACCCACACACACACCCCTATATATATAATACACAAATTAATTCTCCCTGCTGTATTTTCCACCTGATCAATTGCATGTGAATTGGGAAGTGATTGAATGGTCGTGATGCATCTAGTATAATCATAATTTGTAAGATGGATTTGTTTTGGATGAGGTGGTCGTATGTGGTGCCTGCATATTTGAAGCATGGCCCCCATGGACGCGGGAGAATGAAGCCACGCGCACGAGCACACCACCATATCTTCTCTAAATATATATACGGTGGCCTGCTCATCATCTCATCTTCACGCCTACCATATATAATCATCATCCATTCATTATGGCATTAATCACATTGAATTTGTTTTTTTTTCTTTTTTGTTAGAGCCTAGCTACGCACGTACTTTGAATTACAAATGTACGTAGTACGTACTAATAATAGCTACAAAAGTGTATTAATTAACTGCACATACATATATATGTTGAGAATGTGCAGTGAAAAGTACAAACGGACGGCACATGTACGACTAAAGTACCGTATAGTTAGCAGTAAACGATGAGTCATGCATGCTCCAGATGCATGCATACTCGTGCAAAATCTACTAACACATGAGTTCAAAGAGATCGATCGACCTAGACTTTTAGGACATTAATTCAAGTACTACTTCTACGACATTGTGGGACTGTTTTCCGTGGCCCTGGCCTTGCAAGGTAAGATCTTAAAGACTCTAAAATGGGTATATATAGGACCCGAGCTAGCTAAGTGCATGTGACATTGGGGTCCATTTCTTTGTATCCAAAGAAAAGTTCTAACTGCAAAGTCCAAAGCCTCTGCGAACTTTCCCTACCTGATCAGTTTGGATCCTATCTTTCCATCTCTTCTCCAACCTTCTTTCTCTCCCCTCAATAAGTACTTAATAATACACACACCATTACCATGGTATGTTTGGCTACATGCAATATATACATAAAATATATCGCCGTTTCAAACCCTATGTGTAAAGATAGCTAGCTCCACATGACTATAGTACGTATGGGCATCCACATGTGCATGGACCCAGACTAGTACTTTGGCCACGTGTGCCTCAACTGTATGATGTTATATCTTTAGTCTGATCCTCATGCCCACTACTCTTCATCCACCATACTGCATGCATACACATTCTACTCTATCCCCACAAGTTTGTCGTATATCTATACCAAAATATATACCATCTTAATTGTTGTAAATGACTTGCCTTGCGTGAGCTCCATCTCATATTTTAGGGCAGGCCAAACAAAAAAAGAAATTCTATCATAAATGTTGTGTTTACACATAAAAGCTGTATACACCAAAATTCAGGTGCTGCACCAAACGCTGTTGGTTGTTTCTTGTTGTAAGTGAATGCAATGAAAAGGCCCGAAAATAAAGAATAATGAACCAATTCATATATTGTCATTTCGTGCTCATTTCATAATTTTTGCTTTGTTATTCCCATAATCAGGTAACCACAAGATGACCCACGAACTTACTATTGTATAGAAGTAGGGGTCGGCAATGGGCCGGGTTCGGACTTGGATAAGAAGAGCCAAATAAGATTTTCGGGCCAGGCCGGGCTGGGCTTGGGCTTAAATACACAAGCCCAAGGCCCGCCCATCGGGCTTGGGTCTTGCGGGCTTTTAGGCATTTTTAGCTTCTTCTTTGTATTTATTACTTGAATATTAAACATAACTTAAAAAAAAAATTTAGATATTTAATTTAGCCTAAAATTAACAAGTTCATACACATTAGGCCTCATAAATTTTGGTTTTATATTTTATACTTATTAAATAATAGTTTTAGTGTATAATGTTTAGGAAAGGGCCTAAACTCTTAATAATTGGAAGATTGAGGTTTGAGAAATTGAGGTTTGGGCAATTGGGAGATTGACTAATTTAGGTGTGATTGGAGTTGCAATAAATCTAATTGGGGTTTCAACGTTCAATTGAATAATTGAGTTTCAAATTTTCAATTAAGCAATTGATTATTTGGTTAGTAGATTACATAATACATATAAATTATAAATTATGCATTGATATGTAAGTATGTTATAATTTATATGTATGTAAATTATAATTATAAGACTATAAGTTATATATAATTATATATAACAATATATTTTGTTATATATATATATAATTATATAATTATATAAATTGTTATAGGAATTAAAATTCGGACCATTTTTCGGGCTTTGGGCCGGGCTTCGGGCGGGCCTAAACGGGCCGAGCTTCGGGCGGACCTTGGGCTTCAAGGGGATGGTCCAAAGCCCGCCCAAGGGACTTTCGGGCCGGGCCGGCCCAAATTTCGGGCCTAATCGGGCTTCGGGCTTTGGGCTTTTTGGTGACCCCTATATAGAAGTATTACTTTATTTTTTATTGTATAATAATTAGAGCTGTCTATGAGAATAAGTTAAGATGACCCACGAACTTACTATTGTATAGAAGTATTACTTTATTTTTTATTGTATAATAATTAGAGCTGTCTATGAGAATAAGTGAGGGTAAGCGAAAAAAAAACTTTCTCTAAGCCTAAAATTTTGTATTACATGGTATATGCATATATACTATTATTTATACATTATGTCCATCAACCCATTTAGATTTGTCTGGAATCCCTTACGCGACCACGTAGATAATATCCATTGTATGCCGCACATAAACAACCATAATTTCCAACAAGTTAGAAATAAAGTAATATAAATATGAATATAATTGATTTATGTTTAAAATTCGTTGGGTTTTGAGGGTATAAATTAATGTATAGGTGAGAAGGTGAGGGTGATGAGCACACACGTGGGGGGTGGGAGGCTTAATTTGTTGCATTCTCCCAACAATTGCATGTGAGGTCGTAGCATGCATACTAGAATGCATCGATATTCAAAAAGAGCCAATTAAGAGGCCAAGACCATCGCTTTCGCGTTCTTGTGGCTGAGCATGTTGGTCGATCTTGCCTCTTCCGTGATTTAATGCATGTATTTGTCGTCTTCGATCATTTCGCATTAATTAATTAATTATTTACTTAATTAAATGGTTAGCTTCGGTTTTAGTTAACAAGTAACACTGTGTAGTGCCTATGTTCCCTCCATAAACGACATCCTCCTCAATTATATTCTTGGGATATGGGGTTGCCGTTTGCCAAATCCCAATCCAATTCTAATCAATATATACAAATACATGCATTCATGAAGTTAATTAGGAATTTTCATCATAGACCGCCTTAATTATTGTGCACTCCATGCACACAAAGTTAATTAAGGATAATTTTTTAAGTTAGCCGCGCTTATTATAAGTACTGATAGATCATATCTTAATTTCTTGGTAAATTAAACTCCCTTTGACTCTATCCACCTAGTTCTCAACAAAACTTCTTTTCATATTTTTATTTTCTTCGTCTTTCTAACATTTTATTTAATGATTTATACTTATTGTATTCATAGTTTTGGAACGCAATTTTATTCATATTTAAATATATGTGAGTCATTAATTAAAATTAGTCTAGTTAATCGAGAATAAAAACTTTTTATTACACACTCGGGTTCAAATATTCTCTCCTCTACTATAATAAAAAAATAAAAGAAGATGTAATTGTGTTATGAAATCATATTTATGTTATGTATTCAAAATTAATATATTTACCATACATTATTAAAATTGTGACAAAAAGCAACTATACTGAACACTCGATTAACCTTGCATGCTCCTTCTTCTTCTTTTTCGGCGAAAAGCAGTGCATTAAAGACACAAAAAATACAAACCTAAAGCCCAAAAGGCCCATAACAAAACAAACAAGTAACCGTAGGCCGAAACAAACGATCCAGAATTGGATGCTTGATTGATCTTATTCAATCATCGTAGTAAGATTGAATTGAGGTGATGAATGTGATGATCACGACCGACTTGATTGGAGGTGACGTCCTGTGATCATAATGAATAGCGAACGAACGAACGAACGAACGAACGAGAGATATAAAATTGATTGGTACCACCGTACAACCACGTGCTTTCATTTCCATATAATTCAAAATAGAAGTGCTGACTAACCCACCACTGTCTACCGGCCTAGTTCGTGACCTCCTAAATAAAAAAGTTGGGTAGGGTTGTGGGCTGGGGGTGTGGTGTGGGCGTATCAAAACTGGAAAAAGCTAAAAAGGTCAAAAGTAAAGCTGCTTTTGACTCCAGCTAGCTTTTCGCTTTTCTTATCCCCGCCCACTTTTTCTCTTAAAAGAAGATGCCCCCCTAAATTGTATAAAGATTCCTACTCACTTGGATAGACTAGAATAGAAAGACAATGTGCTTTGCTTTCAGAAAAAACCAACCCCCTTCAGTCGCTCTAACCCAACCCAAGTAGTAATCCTTTCTAATCTGCACAAGTGTTAGACTCTCAGTGAACCCAAAAAAAAAAAAAAAAGGGGGCAAAAAAAGGAAGAGAAAGATCAGTCTTTGTCTTACACTTACTTCAAGGTTTTGACTCTTTGCATTACCAACTTAATAAGGTGATTGACAAATATGTCTCCTTTTGGTGCTTAATCAGCCTCATCAAATCCTTATATATAGAAATATTACAAGCTAGTCCGAGAAAAACGACAAGTGCAAATAATTGATGGATCCACATTCTACGGAAACTATTATATCAAAACCAACAGAAACCACACTATACTATAGTAGAAAAATAATTGTCTATTCCATTTTGTTTCCATATATTCATGAACTGAATTGGGCCGTCACTTCTTTTATATAGTAAGGACGAATTTGCGTGAAATCAGTTTTTAAATTAACAAAGTACAGGCAGCTCTGAGAGGGAATGAAGAGATAGATCGAATTAGATATGATATTGATATTTATGACGATGATGATGATGAATTCAATTCAATTCAATTCCTTGCATGTTTTGATCTGAGGCTACACGGGCTTACGTTGCTCCCTTCCAGCAGGCTTCGGAAAATTAGACAAACTTTCACCTTTAATGGGAGCATGATCCTTATAACAGGGGCCTTTAATTCACTCTAAAAGTCAAAATCTAAGCTCCCAAAAATTTTGAAATGAAACCTTGGCGATTCTTCTCTGCCGGAAAATCCTCATGCATGTACCCCCAATATAGAAAAGTGTGTGACACATCAATTGATGATGATGACCATGCATGCCACAACATGAATTGATGATTGATCTAATCTTCATTTCATTTCTTTGCTTGTATCTATCTCTGCTTAATTCTATGACACAACATTTACAATCCCAGAACAATATAGTAGACGAGAGTAATTGGTAGTGCTATCAACATTCCAAATATTACCCTGCAATTTGTTCAAATGAAAAGGAAATATTTAATTCCAAACCAATTTAAAACTTAATCATATAAAATTGAGGTTAAACATTTTTTCTACTTACGCAGTGCTAAGAATGGCCGGATGAACATTGTACTCCTTGGCAAAAACAAATGGAACAATTCCTTGAGGGAGTGCAGCCTACATACATTTGAAATATGCATATTTTCATTAGTTAATAAAAAAACATTGATATATAAATGTATATATTTTGATTATATATAAATGAAGTAGGTACCTGGACAATAGCCAAGTGGAGGAGGGTGCCACGAAGCCCAACAGCAATGGAGGCTGCAGCCATAACGGCTGGGCCAGTGAGGAACCTTACAGCCATTGCAAATCCAGCGACTGAGTTCCCACAGGCAATTATCTTGGGTTGAAGAGCCATGAAAAGACCTTTTAATTGTATCATCATCAATTCATCATCAGTATATACAGTAGTAGTTTCAGTACCCTCCAAACCAAATATATATAACATAAAAGCTACTGCAATAATTTTTTGTGTAACTTTCAGATGGTTTCAACTACCTTCACTAATTTAGACCCAATTGGCAATCAATCATAACCAATGCCCACCGACCCTGGACCGCAAGGTCCGGACGCACATGTCGGATGGTCAATACATTACGTTCCCATTTTCATTTATGGTCCAATGATACAGCTATTCTCCCAGTTACTATTCCTTCTTTGTGACCAATTAAGAGGTATGAACCAGACAACCAGTGGATGGTTGTCAATAGTCAGAGTGCATATCCACATCCATAGACAGACCATAGTACAACTGCAATTTTGACATAATAATAGACACAGGCCATTACTTCTAAAATATGTGGGCGCCCCCAACTAATTCAGATTTTAATTCTTCTCCAGCACTATACCTATTCTAATTAATTACAAATTTGGACCATTCATTTTTGGTAAGCTAATTACAGTTCAATAAAAATATGGTAATTACAACTCACCTAAGCTGAACATAGCCATTCCAAGCCCAGCATCAGACAGTATAGAGATTGACTTGGCTATTATTCTTGGCATAACCACATGCCACCTGAAATCAATAGTTAATTAATTGATTAATAGACAATAATATTCCAATTAATGTTTGAAATGTTGTAACTAACAAATCAAATATAAATTGAACAATGCTTCTCTTATTTTCTGGTTAGAGGAGCTTCTCTAATCCCTCTCACGTATGCATGTCATTCTATATCTTTTCTTTTAATTTATAAATTAATTTTTTATTTATTTAAAATAAAAAAAGACGTGCTCTTGTGAGAGAGATAAGAAAGTATAGTTTAAAATTACGGTACTCAATTCATTATTAAAATTGACACAAAAGGATTCATTATTAAATAGTTTGTCTCACCGGAAAGCGATGAGAGACCAGATGAGACCAATGAGACTGGAGTACGTGTTGGGATTGCGGATAAGCTTGCGCCACACCATGATCAAGATCAGACGGGTCATAACGCTCGCAGGAGGCATTTGTTTTCCGCCACTGGGCTCATCATGAGCAGCCCCACTGGCCTTTGGGTGTAGCTCAGCTGTGGAGCTTGACCGCAGCTTGTTAAGCCCAGTGGGTCCCTCTTTTTCCCTCTCCTCGTCTCCGGCCTCACCCCTCCCGGCAAAGCTGAACGCTTCCCCTCCATAGCTCTCTGCAGCACCACTCTCCGGAACAGCTACTACGTACACATTATCAGAAAAAAAAAATAATTAATTCAAAAAATAAAGGAAAGCTAGTTACATTCCTGATTCCTTGATTATTTTATTTTAATTAATTAATGAACAACGAAAAAGGCAGCTAGTTAGGTAGTAAGTAGTACCTTTGTTTTCTCCATTTTGGGGGTGATCAGCAACCAACATCCTGATCTCCTTAGCGCCCTGATCGGACCGTCCAGATTGCTCGGACGAACCAAAATCGGTACCACCAAATACGTGGAGCCCCCCACCCTCAGAAACAGGGGATGCACTAGAACTCCAAACAAACATGTGCAGCTCTTTAGCGTCGTGGTTCGCTTTACTATTAGGAATTAACTGCTGCGGCGGTTGCTGAGATTGTGGCAGTTGTTGTTGGTTTTTGGTACTTTTAGAGACGGGAACCGAGAATTCCGGATTCGGGGCCGGGTACGATGCCGGCACCGTCTGCGCCGGATAAAACCCGAATCTAGGAGAAGTAACGGTCTGCGCCGCCGCCGTGGGAGCACAATTCTCTTCAAAATTGGAAGGCCTCGGCGTCGGACCTCTTGAGGACTGAACCGAGTAGACGTCGGCGGGACCGAAATTGGAGTGCCTGCCATTAAAACCTTGGCATCCCATCATGGAGTAGAAGTCGGAGGGGTTGAAATTGGAACCCCTCGGGGTTGGGTTCCTGGAGGAGCTCAAGCTGTATATCTCGGCGCCGGTGAGGTTGGAGGGCCGAGGCGTCAATGCCGAGAGCGAGCCGGGGCCGAGGGAGCGCCTCGATGCGTTGGACTTTCTGACCTTGACGTGGAGCTTCCCGTCGTCGCCGATTTCAGCGTCGGTTTCTAAGAAATCTCTGCCGTCCAGTGAGACGACGTCGGAGTCGACCTTGAAAGAGACAATGGAGGCGGCGGTTTCTGGGAACTGCTCCATGATGAGGAGCTTGGCGCCGCGGTACTCGAAGAGGAAGAGCAAGAGAGTGTACCAAATGATGCACTGCAGAACCACCACTTGGACCATCAGGCTTCCCGCTTCGGGGATTTGGTGGCCGTACATGGCGATCAACAACGGAATCCCCATGACCAAAGTGTTTGGGAGAGTAGAAAGTGAGAAAATTGTGATCATCCACTCTAAGTTTCCGTTGCGGGTGAAGTTGGTCCAGAGGCCCAAGGCGACCAGCATGATGATCTTCTGCAGCGTGTCGGCGGCGATGAACCGGAAGTTCATGGTGTAAGGGTCGTTGGTGGAGATGAAGTGGAAGGAGAGTAGAGGCACTGCGAAGATGGCCACGAAGCGGTTTATGCCGGAGCACTGGTCCGGCGAGAAGATCTTCCACCACCGGACGGACCCGTAGGCTAAGATCATGGCCACGTACAGAGGTATCACCGCCGTTAACACGTTGTATAGGTCATGCCAGGAGATCATTTTTGGTTATGTGTTTGTATGTGAAAGCTTTGTTTTCAGATCTGGTGGTGGAGGTTTAGTGGCATTTGGCAGTGAATTGAACAAGAGGGAGAGGGCAAAATGAGTAGAAGAGGAAAAACCGTTGGTTAACGAACTTGGAGGAATATGTATCTATTCTGCTAGTGATGCTAGCTGCTCTGAGTGTGCTAGCTTGTGGGTGATGATAATGGAAAAGCCAAACACTGAGTGTATTTTTGTATGTGTCTCCGACAGAGAGAGAGTGATTTTACAAAGCCGCGGGGTGTGACTTATGTGAGTAACTTTGGAGGCAATATATATATATATGCGAGGAAAGAGAGCAGACTGGATATATACATTATACACGCGCGTGTATCGCTGATTGAGTTAATTTATAATTATTTAATGTAGTTTAATATTAATAATATATGTACATAAAAAAAATTGTTAATTTCACCAAAAATAAAATTATCTAAAATACCCTTCATTTAAAACAGTTATATTAAAATAATTTAATAAATAAAGATATAATTATAAAATAAAAAAGATAACCTATTATCTTTTTTTGTTTGAATTAAACAGAGAAAGGAATCAAATTTGGGTGCAAAAGGGCAAATTCGACAACCTTACCCACAGATCTACCCACTACCTACACACAACCCACTACTTTAAAACGTAAAAAGAGTAGTGAGAATCTATTAAAAAATAAAAATAAAACAGAGTTAAAATACCAACTAACAAATGTGCCAAGAGGCTAATGTATATTAAAGATAAGAGCTGTATTGATATATGAAGTGTGAGAAAAAATGATGGACTCGTAATATGCAAAATAATTCATTAGACAATTTCGTTTTGATCATGAAGGTACTTTTGCTTCTTGTTTAAAATGGGTACTGTTTTAGGGTTTATAGGTGATTTTTTTTAGAGGTGTAAGATCGATGGTGAAAATTAAAGTCATAGTAGTTAGATACAATTAGATTGAATAAATTTAAAATTTATCTACAGATTAGATAGATTAATTTCATCATTTATTAGAAAATAAATATGAATTTATGTCCAATTAGGATTGTTAAATTGTAAAATGAATAACTGCATTCAGAACTTAATATGACATAAATTATTAATCTAAAAACTGAAGTGCTGAAGTACTATATCCATTTTATTAATTGTAAATATTTGCATTTTCAATATATATGAACATCATTTGCACCATGTGATATTAAAGCTTCCGCTAAGAGTATTTTTAAGTTTAGCAAGTCTTCTAATTTTCTCTAAACAATATAAAACAGGCACACACGTGTGCATGTGTGAAATGTTGTACTTCTTCCGACGGCTTTGGGGACAAGAGCAAGTGTGTAGTTGGGTTACGAATTGACCGCCTAATATGATTAGTTTAACCCAACAAGGGGCTGGTACACGTGGCGGTATTCATGTGGTATATTTTTCATGACGTGGACAGTCTTCTATTTCTATTTTATTTTTCTCCACTTTATGGTTTCCCCCTTCTCCGTCAAACTATAAAGATGTGATAATTGAAAAAGTTGATCTAATTTCAGGACCCCCCGCTGAATTTCTGGGGGTGGCCGCCACATGGCCTTTTCGGGAAATTTCTTTTTTCTTTTGCCTTTTGGCGAGGGCTTTACAAATTTTGACGAATACCCGTTCCTAAGACGGTGGGGGCAACCACACTGTTATTAGTTTGTTACCTATGAACTGAAAATTAATTAACCTAGTAAGTGTTATATATATGCCATAGTACATAGCATTATTAGAGCCTTCAATTAGTGAAAGATGCCAAAACTGGTCAAATCAACATAGTCAAAGTGGGAAACATGAATTAACGATGGCAGCGATTCTGCTTCAATCAAACTGATTGTTCATCATATTTTGACCATCACATCCTTAATACTATCACTTCTTCTTTTCCTTTTTTCATAGTTCTAAACGACCATTTAGTTTAATAAATGGCACTCACTTCTCTTTATCATAATGAAATCTTGAATTTAAATCTTATAAACAATAATTGTTAATTAGTATAAAAATAACATTTACTAATGAAGACTTGAATAAAATTATTGGAACACTCTTTAAACACAGCTTCTTCCTCCTTCGAATAATATTTCCTAAAATTTTAAAAATAAGTCTAAAATGTCTTTTAGCCTACCCAAATTTGAGCTAGTGCCCATTTCATGATGTAAGAGAGAGATATTCTATTATTAATTTGAAGTAGATGATATCTCAAATATATACTTGTTTTATTTTCTCCCTTTTTAATTAGGTTTAAAGTCTGGAGGAATTTTATGGTGGGTAATGGGAGCCAAAAGGTGCCTGCTTTTGTGTGAGATGATAATGGATGTATATTGTTAAAGTCATGCAGAGGAGGCCAAGAGGACTGACATATTAGGTTTTTGAATGTGACTGATGTTTATCGCTCATGACCTTCCCACCTTCTATTATTCCCCTTTATATGGATCACCCAAATCATTAGCTCGATCAAGCTCTCTTCCTTTACTACTTTTGCCCTTTAATTCTAATGACAACTGAAAATCAAATTAAGAAATAGCACCAAAATATATATGTATCTCAATGGATAAATTAAGTGACGCAAGATTTTGCTCCTACGCGACTTGGTCTGACTAATCTTTATTTTAATTGCACTGGTCAATGTGAATAAGACTGGGTATGTAATAATATGTTGATGCTTCACAAAGTCATATTCACTAACATACGAATGTAATTGTAAAATCACATATAGATCCAGGGAAAAGTCTTAAATACATACAATATATATGTGTTATGTTATTAATAATATATACTGATATGGTAGAATTATTTTAGTTTTTTTACATTGGAAAGAATCAAATTATAGACCTATATAATTCCAACTCTTATCCCACCCACATACTCTTACCACTTAAGCTAACCTCAAGGCTCAAGGATTTTGATATGGTAGAATAAATTAATAATGAAATGATATGAATAATATAGCTCCTACTAATAAATAAGCGGCTCATTCTTAATATTTCAGATTACCTTTGAAGGATCCAAATCTATTTTGTGGATTTTTCTTTCTTGAATGTGGGTGGCGGCAAGGCATTGATCTTCAACTTAATGTGAACTTTTTTCATAAAAAATAAAATGTAAAGGGATAAAGCTGTAATTGATAGGTGAAGAGTACTATTATTAGAGTTAAAAGAGAGAAGGTGATTGAGATGTGAAGGGGGAAAAGGAGAAAGGGTTGAAGATCGATGAGTGGTTCCAAGTGGGTTTCCTTTTGTGCAGTTAGTAGATGGCTATAGGCGTTAGGGGGATGGAATGTGTGAGTTAGTCAAAAGCAGTGGCCCTTCGGCTTTGGGCCTCCCCCACGCCCCATGCTCATGAATCATCATCACCATGCTGCTGGAGCCCCCCATTGTGCCCACCATCCTTCACATTTTATCTCATTTACCCTTCAATGTGGCATTCACTATGACAGGAAAAACAAAAATGATAATCTTTTCACAAAATTAAATATCTAAAAATGATGAACTCAAACCTCTAGTCCAATTAATTTAATAACACCATTTGACCCCAGGTCATCATTTGACATTAATTATATTAATTAATAATTAATCACAGGCATCATTTTCACCTTTTCTGATATATAGTACTTTTTAGCACTTTTAAACCTCACTTTTACTAGTGATCAAGTACTAAAAGTCTTGCAACAACTTAATGATCAATATACTACGACCATGGCTTGTACATTTACATGTGGTAGGGTTTGTGACTGCAAGTATACATATATATTATTGACTTGAGATCTTGCTCAAAATTATCTTAAATACGAAAATTTTATTATATTAAATTAGTATTATATCAGAAATACTAATTTAACATAATAAAATTTGAAAAATACAAGAGAAATAAAAAAATTAATGGTTGGATTTAAGTTAACACCTCTATATATTAATAGTATATAAGAAAATGCACTTAAATTTAGCATTTGAGTGGTTCCAGATGCAGAGAGCGATCATCTCTTCAACCATATTTTTGTGGAAGCCTGCCCGTTAAGGAATTCCTTTGCCTCTGATTGGGCCTATTTCATAGCAACGGTCAACATAGATTGGCCCATTTTTAGGTTTTCCAAGCAATTGCTAGCAATATTTATTGAGCTTACAAGAGACTGACTACAAATAATAATACAACGCAAACCAACTTGCATTTCGTTTTTCACAACCCAACCTTTAATTGGATGATCATAATTTTGATTATATTTATGAATAAACCTTCACTTCGTTAAGATTGCGAGGACCTGTTCACATGCATCGTAATGTGGACTGTTAAACCATAACTATCCACTCAACACGTGACTACAAGGTTGACTCAATCTTGTGATCTGATCAGGATAAGGATAGGGCTATCATAACAAGAATCAAGAAGTAATTAATAAGATTGATTATGATAATTAATTATAAACAAATGAACACCCGGCCATAAAATTGTGTACTAATTAAGTAGATTTCGTGCTTGGGGGGTTGTTTAATTTGTTAGGTTAGTTTATTGAAACCAGAGGCATCCATGTGAAAGAACATTCTTTTTGAGTTGGTGACACAAACTCTCATTCCTCTGCCATTTCCATCCGCAGATGTATATATTTTTGCCCTCTCTTACTATAATTAAATTCCTCCAAAGAAGCAGAAATTTCCATAATACAGCTAAGAAACAAATTCATTATCTGTTTGGAATAAATTTTTCTAGATTATCCAGAAAAAAAATTAAATATGGGGAACACATTAAATGGGGCTTGGGACATGTTGAGTGTATGTTTTGAAACATTTTAGTTTGGGAAATGAACTTTGTGACTAAATAAATTTGTGATAATGTTGGATGTGCGTATCCATGACCATCCATTTTGGAATAAGGATCTAGCCAGTGTGTGGCCCATGTGACATACAAGCTGGTTTGGCACCATAGGTGAATTTATTCTAAATGTTCGGTTGGGAGGGAGTTTAATTATGTTATAATTAAGTAGCTAGTAAAGTGGTCGATCTTTATGAGTTGATAGTGCTTGATTAATTATAACACAATCAAAGGTTAGATTTTAGGACATTCAACTTTGCCCTTACGGCCCCTACCTAACCACATTTTCAAGGGCCAGATGGTACTCCACAACCCCCATATTGTCATGTTATATATTGTACTACAATTTGGAATCACAAAATTATGGTTAATTTCTGAATTAATTGTAAAAATCAAATGAATAACCGGCCAGTTAAATTTGCGACAAGTACATATATAAACTCTATTAACATCATCATCAGTCTGCAATTGAAAAAAAAAAAAACTACAACTAAAACGATATGTATATATATATAAAGTTCCTCTATGGGATGGGGGAGTTTGTCGTAAAAAGAAATGACCCAATTAATGCAAAGACATCAAATTATAACATGATTATGGCCTGGTATGTCACTATGTCCTATGAACAGAAGTAACATATTAGTTGTAGGGTATGGTTCTTGTCTGAGACAGGATCAAACAGTGTTCCCTCGGCTTTTTCTGAAGGGCAAAGATCGATCGACTTCCAACATTTACTAGCTGTTTTGCCCCAAGGCCATCCATTGATCATCCAATTCCATAAGCCTTTGTCTGCTCCATCGACATGTTTGATTCCGAACTTGAGTTTACTAGAATGCAGCAGATGTATAAATTCATACATTATAATCATCAGAGTCCTAGTACAAGGTACACCTGCCTAATTAAACAGATATGCACTGAAATTATAAGCACTTTCTTTTACTTTTTATTTTAATTTTTACGCCGGAATCATGCTAATCTTCTATATATAATAATATATTGTTCTTTATCCGATGTTCTCAATGAGACATTTTTTTTTTTTTAAAATTTCTTCATTATGGAGTTTTATTTATGTTGTTTTTTTAATTTTTACGCCGGAATCATGCTAATCTTCTATATATAATATATTGTTCTTTATCCGATGTTCTCAATGAGACATTTTTTTTTTTTAAATTTCTTCATTATGGAGTTTTATTTATGTTGTTCGGCATTAACTGGCCCATTATTCCCTCAGTTGTTTCAACTTAAAGCCCAAAGTTTGGGCCTTCTTTAAGAACTCCTAAATTGAAACAACAAAAATAGTTTTTAGAGTCATTTCTCAGGAAAACCAGATGTTGGGCCTATGAAACTATTCGGCTCACAAACCCATTATTAATATTAGACACAAAGCAAAACTGGACCACATAATCTAATCTCTTTTTTATGTTACATTTTTTCACCAGGGCTTCACATTTAGATTTATCCATGGGAGAGAAGAAAGAAAGGGTTGAAGTTTCCAAGTGGGTTTTTATTTTTTAGGTAAATATTGAAAGAGTTTTCTCATTCCTCCCTTAACTTCGGTTAATAATGGAGAGCCGATACTGATTCATTTGGTAATTTGGCCACCATAGAACAAAAATATGGAACACCATAAAAGAAATGAGAGTATCCATTTCAAGAAAAAAAAAAGTAGGAATACATGAGACATGGGCTTTGAGTACTGTTTAGTGGACCCTGAGTTTGACTGCTTAGTGTAGCATTTCAAAATAAATCGGGTTCTTTTTCCATGGTTTGAAATCATAGCTAGGTAAAGTGGCAAACATGGCCAACATGAACCAACATTGAAGAAATATTTATGTAGATTTCGAGACAAGGCAGTCGATCGAGTACTGTTTTGTGTCCCAACCCAACACGCGCGTTGTATAAACAATTAATAATATCAACAACATTCTCTAATCTTTCTTTTGACTATTTTCTTTAATCATGTTCAAGTGCACGGGTCATTACAAAGTAATTAAAAGTTCCGGGATTAGAGGGCGGGCGTTGCCACTTTAGAGGACAAGGCGGTGGCGGCGGCAGCAGAGACAGTCTTGGTGGGGCCGCCCCTGTCGAGGGTGGTGGTGGTGGTGACTCGCTCGCAACGAGGGCACATGGTGAGGGTAGATGCCGGAAGGGGCTCGCAACTGTGAGGGGAAATCACAGTCGGTGGACCCACTTTCATGGCCCTCAGTTCCTCTACCTCCCTTTGTAGCCTCCTATTCTGGTCAGTCAGTGATCCAAACCATCTCTTCAGATACTCGCATTCCATCTCTGTTTGCTTCAGCTTGCTCCTGAATGCAGTGCCAAGATATTGCATTCAAAGTGTCGAAGACGTACTATATGCATGTATGTGTAAACAAAACTATACATTAAACTGCACTTACGGGCATGATATGATCGGCAGCTCTTATCAAGCTACGTACTCTACTTGATTCATTGGTTAACTCCTCATTACACACACATATATATGCATGATTATATATATATATATATATATATAAAGCTTCAATGTGTGGACATTCACATATTAAGAAAAATATGGTGAAAAACATAAAACAAAAAAAATATATATCAATAAGCTCCGCAAGTAGGATGTAAGAGATTAAGGAAAATGCACGAAATTAATGCTCTATATATTACTATATGCATTAAATCCCAACATCGACATTTTTCAGATACAACTTATGTACGCATTAAATGTGCCTTCCTAATAAACTCACACACGTGTGTCTATGCATTGCGTGTGTTATATTGAATTTTAACAAAGAAAATAAGAAATAAAAAACTGCAAAAGCCTTTATTTGACCAAATCATATCGATCACATAATAATCTAATGTTACAAAAATATGATTAACAGAGGTATAGTAGTGTCATTATCAAACCAATTGAGGGTCCCCAGGTTCATGCTTTTTCTGTGATACTAGATACTGGCGGAGGTACAAAAATCTTGCAAAATAACGTGACAAGCTTATGTGTGATAAGTCATTAATATTGGTGTGCATATATACACACACACACACATGAGAAATGGAGTAGTGTGATCGATACATCACATAACTTGCTATGTCATTTTCAATTAATACTGATGAATTGCGTGTAACTCAATTGTATATTGATTGAACATGCATGGTTCAGATCATCAGGAAAATGTACACACACAGTCGCACATAATAAGATCCGATCGATCGATGACATAAATAAATAAATGCATGGCTAGCTAAGTCCAACGGGCAACGAGTAATGACTAACGAGTCAAAGAAGCACTTATTAGAGTGATGAAACTGACAAGCACACGAGGCTAAAGGGAACATCAAGACATCACTAGTACTGATCCCTCATAATCGATGCAGTAGCTGTACTATCATTGTGTTCATTCTTTTGACTACTATCATTATATATCGTCATTCATAAAGCTCGCTCGATCATCAGTTAACCATATCATAATTAAGTTCTTCATAATAATTTATTTTTTCATAATAATGAATTCGCGTGTGTTTACCCACCTATGGTAACTGGCAATACGTATTATCAGGAATAACAAGTTATTATTATTTGATAATAACAAGTCATTGAACACACAGTAATTGCATTCTATAATAATATTACAATTTAGCTACGGGGAAAAAGTTTCAATCATTTATTCATTTTCTTGGAAATAAATAAAAAAATAGAATGTGACTATCTTTTTATATATGCTTCGAAAAGAAAATCACACAAATAAAAGGCACTCCAATGTTTAAATAAAATTTGGTAAATAATATTCTTACGTAAGTGAGTTGCTATATAGCCACTAAAGCAAAACCCTATGAATGTGTAGTAAGAATTAGATTTCAAATGACACGCGTGTATATATACTTTGTGAAAATAAAAATAATTAATCATAATGTTACATTATATAGTTAAATTATTAATCCCAAGTCCCAACTACCAACAAAATAATGATGAAAATGGCCAAAGAAAATTGTAAGTCCATGACCTAGCATATATAGGGTACAGTAGTACCTGGCCCTACGATTTTGAAACCACACCTCAACTTGGCGTGGCCTCAGCTTCAACTGCAAAGCCAAAACCTCTTTCTGTTTCTGCAAAACACCAAAACTCCAAAAGGGTATATATTCAACATGAACAAGTATTAATTATATCACTGTTATAATTATATATACAATGAGAGAGAGAGAGAGAGAGTTTTACAGGGTTCAAAGTGTGGTGTTGTCTGAAGCTCTCTTCAAGAAGACGGGACTGTTCCTTTGTGAGACGGAGCTTCTTGCGGGGAGGGCCCGACCCATTGCTGCTTTCTTCTTCGTCTTCCATCATCCATTCTTCTTGATCTCCTTCTACTGCTGATGGTACTTGGTTTATGTCCAAGTTTCTCACTGTGCAAAATCCCATCAACCAATCCACGATTAATTCAATTTTTACATCTTATATATTTATATATGTGCCAAACCCGACGAAACAGAAGTACTTGGTTTAGGATACAAATAAAAGGTTTAGGGTATTTATGAAAATATTTTTTACAGAGAAACGAATATATATGGGGCGAAAATGAAAAAAAGAAAAGACATGCAAGATATCCGGGTCAAGATCATATTTTTTTTTAAAAGTTTTATACAAAATAATTATTGGAAATATCTCACAGCTAATAGATTAAAGAGAGAGTTAGGTTTGCCAAATAAAGGCACAAAAATCAATTAAGTTTAACCAAGTACTCTAGAAAAGATAGAAGAACAAAAAGATGGGGGCAGAGAATTAAGGAATTGATTAACTAAAACAGAAATAAAAGAAGGACGAAAGGCTTGCATATATAAGCTTACCAGATGAAGGAAGAGATGGGTAAGAAGAAAAGCCAGGCACAGAGATGGTCAACTCCAAGCTGGAAGAACTCGTAGGTAAAACCGCCATAAAATCTGTTTGCAGGGTGAGAGAGAAGGAGAAGAAGGAAGAGGAGAGATAGAGAGAGAGAGAGAAAAAGAGAAAGAGAGAGAGGAAAAGGTAAAGTAAAAACAGAATGAGACAGAGATGAAAACCACAACTTTTATGATGAAATGGAGAGAAAAAGTTAATAGATGTAAAGGTCAAATAAATAGTGGGAGGGCCAATTAAAGAGGAGAACAAATTAATAAAATGAAAAATGCCCAAAAGAAAAGGGTACAGTAAAGAAAAATTAAATCATTAAGGATGACGAGGATAATATACATAAAAATATAAATGGGTTTTGGATTTGGACTTAGAGATGGGGTGAGCGTATGGTTTTGTTTGACTGTGGTCGTCAAGTCAAAGGGTCTGACGCTTCCGATGTGAGACACGTGTCAAACTGATGAAGAACCCCGTGTAGGAGAATAACCGGCAAGTTTTTCTGTTTAAGCGATTATAAAAAGTGGGTCCGAGTCTGATTGTCGGTTCAAAGGTCAGCTGATGAAATGATTGGGAACCAAGCGCTTGGGCCTTGAGCCTTCTTCCCCCACACAGCCACACACAGTCACATATAACATTTTCAATGCCCGCCTCTACGTCTAAAAAGGAAAATAGAAACTATTTATTGTTTATTACTTACTGACCCATAAGATTTGTACTATCTATTTATCAACTTTCATCGTTGATTGAATCAGGAGCATGAGAGCTTGATCTGTGATGAAGAAGTAAGAAATGGGTTGGGAAAGTAATGGGGTGGGGCACATTGGAAAGAATGTGTTTCATTTTTATTTTTTTAAGGTGGGTGTCTATTAAATGCCAATGTGTGGTTACTGTTCGTATAATGCGAAATTTAATGCTCTTTTATCTGCCTGCAGGTACAAAAGGAGCTGTATTGTTACAACGCTTCTTTGCATTTATGCTTAAGAGCAAAAATGACATGTGTCTGGGGGGTATGGAGTTTTGAATCAGAGCCATTTATGAAGGAATAGGCATGCTAATTTTCTGCAACCCTTTTTATTAATGCCTCTGTAATTGCACCAATGACTTTGAATCTCACTTTATGGTGCATGTGGATCGTATGTGTTGCAATTTTAATGAGAAAGACATTGCATGCGTCTCCTTCTCTGGCATGGAAACTACAAACTTATGCCACACAGGGCCGGTCCTGACTTTTGAAAGGCCTATGGGCGAAAATTTAAATTGGGCCCCTAAATTTAGTTGTACGAAAAAAAATTTCTACCAAAATGTCTAAAGGTAGCATCCAAAGGAAAGTTGAGATTATACTCTCTTATGGGACCTTTTTCTACCAAAATATCTTTTGTTTTGCTATCAATGTTATCCCAATTTCTTGGATCATAGATGTCCAAAGAATGAGGTGCTGGTTGCTGAATTTCATTACTTATTGGAAGCATTCATATGATTTTCATTTTCACCCAAAGCATTGACCTCCTCAT